>DF359055.1:25751-79711 GCA_000787875.1 Solanum virginianum
GATGATATGAAGGTGAAATATGACTAAGTATAAGTATTTTTACGCATGGGAAGGCTTAGGCCCAAGACCCAAAAGCCTTGGACCGAGATAGTCCAAGATAAAAATTACTGGCAACAAAATGTATAGGTCCACATTTAGTCTACGATGTGGACCTATCGCGGAGGCAAGTTTTACACTGATCCAGATGGAGGCACGTCGCGCTACCATCGCGGACAGACTCTGGATAAGCAAAATTATGGATTTTGAAATTGTGATTCGTTTGCTCTAAAATCGGGGTTAGACCCATTAACCACTCAATTTTGCCCCCTGATTAAGAATATGAAGTCAGATTTTCTATACCACGCACGGATTTTGAGATGTATGGAAATTACAATTCCGGACACTTTCGAGGCACATTTTCGGACACTTTTTAGGGTCGTTTCAATATCTCCCCCTTGGAACATTCGTCCCCGAATGTCAAAGAAACATATATGAGAAGAGTGATCATGAAAAAATCAGCCCCCACATAGAATGCAACAATACACTTAAACACCATTTTCAGAAATCTCAACATAAGTGTAAAAATCACCATGAACTTTGTCAATGTAAACATGAATGCATGCATATGACTTATAGGGCTGATACGTGAGACATGAAATCACATAGAACACTTAGGATTAGTCCCTTAGGCTTGAGTGGAATGGAAGAGATAGGGATATCGTTTTTGCATGTCCGCTTTGGTCTCCCATGTAGCAGTTTCAACTTGTTGATTCCTTCACAGGACCTAAACGGAGGCAACATCCTTGTTCCTCAACCTCTTCACTTGTCTATCCACGATCTCTACTGGAACTTCTTTATATGTCAAGTTGTCTTAAACAACACTCACAATATCAAGAGGCACAATAGCATTAGGGTTACCCACACACTTTCTCAATATAGACATATGGAAGACCAGATGAACCAATTCCATTTCACTAGGCAACTCCAACTTATAGTCCACTTTACCGATCCTCCTCAACACCCTCTAAGGACCCAAAAATCTTGGACTTAATTTACCCTTCTTACCAAAACGAACCACACCCTTCATGGGTGATACCTTCAAATAGACCCAATCACCAACTTCAAATTCAAGTTCTCTTCTAGATCTGGACCCAATAATGCCATCTCTCCCACTTCGAACCACCCAACTAGTGATTTGTAATGCCTACCATAGAGGGCCTCAAAAGGAGCCATACCAATGCTTGAAAGATAGCTATTGTTATAAGCAAACTCAATCAATGGAAGATGATCATCCCAACTAAATGTCACCAACTCATGAATGTATAATTTAGCATAGTCTTCGGTCCCATAAGTAGTCTTAACCGGTAGGAAATGAGCCAACTTTGTCATGCTATCAACTACAACCCAAATAAAATAAAGACCCTTCCTAGTCATAGGAAACCCAACCACAAAATCCATGTTAATTTCCTCCCACTTCCAAGTAGGAATCTCTATATCTTGGGTTAGGCCAATCGGCCTTTAGTGTTCGGCTTTGACTTGTTGGCAACTATGACAACCGAATACAATTTAGCAATGTCTTTCTTCATACCTCCCCACCAAAACGCATACCTCAAATCTCTATACATCTTAGTAGAACCGCGGTGAATAGAATAGGAAGAATTATGAGCCTCATCAAGAATCTTCTCTTTCAAGCCCTCAACACTAGGCATACACAACCTACCTTGGTACCTAAGGGAACCATCTCCCCCTTAGTAAAAAACATCCACCTTGCCCTCTTTCACCTAGGCCTTCAATTCTAACATGAAGGGATCAATATTTTATTTTGTTTTTACCTTATCAACCAAGGAAGATGTTGAACCATCAACCATAATGCCGCCATTATCAACCTCTTCCAACCTAACCCCCAATCTGGCAAACTGATAGATCTCCCAAGCCACATCTTTGCCCCCACCATCAACATGAGCTAGGCTACCCACAGACACCCTACTCAAAGCATCTGCCATAACACTAGCCTTACCGGGATGATAATGCACACTCATATCATAATCCTTAAGAAGCTCTAACCATCTTCATTGCCTCAAGTTGAGATCCCTTTGAGTGAACATATATTAGAGACTCATATGATCGGTGAACACATCAACATGTACCCCATACAAATAATGACGCCAAATCTTCAATGCACTCATATCTTAATCCTTAAGAAGCTCTAACCACCTTCATTGCCTCAAGTTGAGATCTTTTTGAGTGAACACATATTAGAGACTATTATGATCGGTGAACACATCAACATGCACCCTATACAAATAATGACGCCAAATTTTCAAAGCAAAAACCACGGCGGCCAATTCAAGATCGTGAGTAGGATAATTCCTTTCATGCACTTTGAGTTTCCTAGAAACATAACACTAGCCTTACCGGGATGATAATGCACACTCATATCATAATCCTTAAGAAGCTCTAACCATCTTCATTGCCTCAAGTTGAGATCCCTTTGAGTGAACATATATTAGAGACTCATATGATCGGTGAACACATCAACATGTACCCCATACAAATAATGACGCCAAATCTTCAATGCACTCATATCTTAATCCTTAAGAAGCTCTAACCACCTTCATTGCCTCAAGTTGAGATCTTTTTGAGTGAACACATATTAGAGACTATTATGATCGGTGAACACATCAACATGCACCCTATACAAATAATGACGCCAAATTTTCAAAGCAAAAACCACGGCGGCCAATTCAAGATCGTGAGTAGGATAATTCCTTTCATGCACTTTGAGTTTCCTAGAAACATAGGCTATCACCTTACCATTTTTCATCAAAACACAACCCAAACCAACCTAGGAGGCATCACAATACACAACAAACCCTTCCAACCCTTCTGGTAGAGACAAGATAGGAGCGGAGACAAGCTTATTCTTCAAGGTTTTGAAACTCCTTTCACACTCATTGGTCTACACAAACTTAGACTTCTTTTGAGTAAACTTAGTCATGGGAGAAGCAATAGAAGAGAACCCACTCACAAACATCCGGTAGTAACTCGCTAAGCCCAAGAAGCTTCTAATGTCCGATAGGGTCAGTGGTCTAGGCCAATTTCTAATCACATCCATCTTTTTGGGTCCACCTTAATACCATCCCCCGACACCACATGACCTAGAAAGACAACCTCTTTCAACCAAAATTCTCACTGCTCATATTTAGTATACAACTTCTCTTCCCTCAATCTTTGTAGCACTACCCTCAAGTAAGCCACATGCTCCTTCTTACTATAAGAATAGATCAAAATACCACAAACAAATCAAGATAGGGCTTAAAGACCCTATTCATAAGATCCATGAAGATGGCCAGTGCATTGGTCAACCCAAAAGACATAACCACAAATTCATAATGTCCATACCTAGTCCGGAAGGAAGTCTTGGGAATACCACACTCCCCCACCTTCATTTAATGATACTCGGATTGAAAATCAATCTTAGAGAAGTGATTAGCCCCTTGAAGTTGGTCAAACAAATCATCAATCTTTGGTAGAGGATACTTATTCTTGATGGTAACTCTATTAAGTTGCCGGTAGTCAATACACATTCTAAGAGACCCATCCTTCTTCTTCACAAAAACACTGGTGCACCCCAAGGTGATGGGCTAGCCTAATCCTTCAACTCTTTTAATTCTGTCGGGGCTATACGGGAAGGGGGAATAGAAATGGGTTGAGTATCGGGAAGGAGGTCTATACAAAAGTCTATTTTCCTTTCGGGAGGAACACCAAGAAGGTCATTAGGAAAGACATCAAGGAACTCATTAACCAACGAAACCGACTCTATGGGAAGGACTTTGGACTCAACATCCCTAACCCTCACACGCTGCAAATGGGATAATTTATATAGACCTTTCTAGCAATAATAGATGTGGAGTAGATACCTCATAAGACTCACATAACAATATGGGCTTAACATGAAACTTTTTGGCAACAAGAGGAGTAACAAAAGAAAGAGTAGCACCCAGGTCTATCAATGCATACACATCAAAATGAAAAACTTTTAACACCAGTGACAATATCGGTCACCTCATCAACCCCTTGCCTCCCATGTAAAGCATAAAACCGATTGTGCCTTGGGGCACCACATTGTTGACCTTCTCTTCCCAAAGAAACCACATTGGCACCCCGGCCTTGTGGACGAACATCCTTATCCCTGTTTCGCTTACAAGGGAAATCCATTATTTTGTGGCCTACTTCCCCACAACTATAGCAAGCATTAGTAACCCTTAAGCATGGGCCACTATGACCCTTACCACATTTTGGACACATATCATTAGGCCCCACACCACCATTACCATGGGCCCTTGGGTAGTCATTGCCAAACCTCCTATTAGGAGCATGAGAAGAGCCTTGGCCTTGATGAAATCGGCCAACCTTGAGACTTTGGAACTTACCATCAAAACGAGCCCTCTTGGCCTCATGGTCCTTTCTCTTCCTCAATTTCTCCCCCTTCAATTGTTCGGCATAAGTCATAAGGCAGGATAGGTCCATGTCACCAATCAACATGGTAGTACGACATTCTTCACTCACCAAATCGGACATACCCATCACGAATTTAGTTATTCTAGATCTCAGGTCGACAACCAAGTGTAGAGCATATTTAGAGAGTTGGTTGAACATGAGGGCACAATCTCTCACACTCATAAACCCTTGCTTCAAGTCAATGAACACCATCATTTTGGCCTCTCTAAGCTCAAGAGGGAAGAATTGGCTGAGGAAAGTCATCTTAAACTCCTCCCATAGAACCAAATTGTTATTCCCCTTCTTCTCTATACATTGAGTGTACCATATTTGAGCCACCCCCTTGAGTTGGTAAGCCGCTAACTCGGCCTTCTCTTCCGACCTCACACCCACGATACCCAATACTTTGTAAATCTCATCAATAAATTCCTGAGGGTCCTAATCCATTTTAGACCCATTGAACTTGGGTGGGTTCATCCTTATAAAGTCCCTCACCCGAGATGCCGGAATAGGAGCATGAGGGGCTTGGGCCCCTTAGTTAGCTTCATTAGCCACAACTTGAGCTAGCAAAGTAAGAACATCCCGGAGCTTACCATGAACCAGTTGTTCCTCGGGTGTGCAGGCTCTTCTTCCTCTTGTGTTAGACAAGATCTAGCATAGCAAAGAATAATCGTTGGGAGGGGGGAGGGAAACTTACCTCAACTCTTATAAAATGACATAGAGTAAGAAGAACGAAAACATTTCCTAAAACGTTTCATAGCCTCTTACTCATAGTCGTGGAGTACAACACAACCATGAATAAGACTCTAATCGACGCAGTATGTTGGATGTCGAGGACCATTAATAACTTAGTGCTCTGATACCAAGTTTTTCATGATCCAAGCCTAGCGCCTAGATGTGACACAGCGCATGGGGAACCCGAAGGAACCCCAAGCAAGACTCTTAACATATCATTACACATCTTTGATCCCGGAAGCTATAGAATAACAATAAAAAAGTAGAAATAAGGGAATATGGGACTAAGGGGCATCCTTCATATCAATAACATCATAGAGTCAAAGAGACTCAAGGCTCATAATATCATTACATAACTTGTCTAAAAACATCTCTAACATAAAACTTAGCTAGGGCCAAGACAAGCAAACTGGCTCACCCTCATAGTCAAGCATACAATAAAAAGGAAAGAGAGTCTTTATACATAGCATAAGGTCATAGACATTGTCCCTGAAGTTGAGGACTCACCACTTTCTTTGTAGAGAAATCGTACTAGCCACGTGGAAGAAGAAGGATGATCAAGTGGAGCTCCGATCCTTAAATGGTGATAATATGTAGGCATAGATTATGCGTTAGTATATTTGAATGTACTAAGCGTGTACGATGCAATGCAACAAGAGATAGACAATATATTCAAAATGCATATTTAGGCAATAAATGAGCATATAGCAATATGACATACATGAATGATGCTTGTAGTAAATCATGCTTACATAGGCCATATTACATGTGTAGGAAGAGACCATCAATAATAACCAAGGCCTACCACCTCCTTAGTAAGGCGATTGAGGTACAAACCTCTCAACATGGTTGCACGGGCCTACTACCTTCCAAGCGAGACAATTGAGGTACAAACCCCCCAACATGGTTGCACGGGCCTACTACCTCTCAAGTGAGGCAATTGAGGTACGAACCCACCAACATGGTTGCATGGGCCTACTACCTCCCGAGCGAGGCAATTGAGGTACATACCCCCCTCCCCAACATGGTAGTTCGGGCCAACTACGTCCCCAACGAAGCAATTGATCAACATTCAACACTATAGATGTTTTTCATGAAATTAACACATTTATACCATCCTTTCATCATCATAAAGTCATACAAGTCATAGGTCATGTAATAGAAGAACCATGGCTTAATAACCCCAAATCGGACATTTTATCAAACACTTGGTGGGTATGCGATGCTAGTGTAAAATCATGCATTTAAAGAGTGAAATCATACAAGAAATCTTGAAGTAAATCATCCCACCAATACTTCACCATCATACAATATACATCAAAACCCTTTGTCAAATCTCAAGATAAATCAAAGATTCATAGCTTAAAACATGTTAAAACAATCAAACTTCTACAAAACCCCAATATAGTTCATACTCAAATTCATAATAGAAGACCCATAAGTAAAATCCACTTAGAAACACGAAATTTGTGTAAAACAAAAGCTTGGGCACCATGGGTGAAAGGACCCAATGGTTGAAATTCACATACCTTGACTTTGGAGAATTCTTGATTAAGATTGGAAGTGCAGACTTGAATCTTGAGTGAAATTTTTAAGATCCGGATGTGTTTTGGGACTTAAAATTTGGGGTAAAATATTTGTCTAAGTGTTTAGGAGAGTATTGGGGAACGTCTTGTATGATATGAACGTGAAATATGACTAAGTATAGGTATTTTTATGCATGAAAATTCTGAGGCCAAAGACCAAAAAGCCTTGGACAGAGATAAAAATCATTGGCAACAAAATGAATAGGTCTGCGATGTGTACCTATCACGAAGGCAAGTTTTATACTAGTCCGCGATGGAGGCGTGTCGCGGTACCATCGCGGACAAATACTAGATAAGCAAAATTATGAATTTTAAAATTGTGATTCATTTGCTCTAAAATCAGGGTTAGACCCATTCCCCACTCAATTTTACCCCCTGATCAAGAATATCAAATCATATTTTCGTTATCACGTGAATTTTGAGATATATGAAAATTACAATTCTGGGCACTTTTGAGGCACATTTTTAGACACTTTTGGTGTTGTTTCAAATATACTCAACCGGGTCGACTATTAAAATTTTACAGGTTGAGTCTACAAAACCCTGACTACGAGTCGTAGAGCATCCTACGACTCGTAGGTCACAGTCTTGTAGAAGACAAAACACTTAGAAAAATTCAGAACTCATACCTGGGCACTACAAACCCCACTTACGACTCGTAGGGGACCCTACGAATCGTAAGGTTGGCTCGTAGTATGTGTGTCAACTTTAATTCATCACTCTACCGCTTTGCACCTGAGAGTCATGGGAAAAGTCTAAAGAGCTATGGTATCCCATGCTGGCTGCCTTGTTCCAAGCACTCCCCTCAGTGTTTGCGTGAAGTTTTGCAAATGAATATGAGGGTCTTCGGACTCCTGCCGATAATATAGGACATGATGCTGCAATGATTCAAATAAATCCCCTATGATGATGAGCTTTTGTTCAACCATTGTGATTATCAGCCTATAATTTCTTGCCTGAGTTGAATCTTGACATACTCTCCCTTGGATACCTGTAAACAACACTAAATAACAAAAATAAAAAATAAAAGTAAAATACAAGAGAATCTAGAAATTAATACTTGAATTAACTACTAGTGAAATCAAGTCAAGAACCTAGATGTATTCCTCGGCAATGGCGTCATAATTTTTTATGTTCACGCTCCAATAGTAAAACGGTCGCAGTCAAGTATAAACCTAACCAGAGGTTAGGGTTGAATCCACAGAGAATACGGGGCTTGACTAAGTTGATCCACTAACAATCATTTCAAGCAGTGAACACTATGTTCTCTAAAATTGGAGGGGGAGGGGTTGTTCTTCAAAATGAAGAACAAAAATAAACACTACACTATTTATGAAAGAAGACAATCAATTGAAGGGAAACTTGGGAATTGTGTCCCCCATGATTCGTTGACTCAATTACCCGGACAACATAACTCCAATTAGGAATTCACAAGTAGGATGGTAACTTAGATTCTTCTAGCCCTCTTGTGAAGGTGAAGGTCGAATTTCACGATGGCACTTGGTCGACAACCATGGTGTGCCAACTAACCATTACCCATTGTCCAAGTCAACCTCCCCTTGGTTTGGTTTGGTTGATTAGACGAGAACACATTAATCGAATCCTGTCATCTACTTCCCTTTTTCTATTTATCACTACCTTGTTCGGGAACGTGATAGTAGGTAGGGTTTGGTATTGGACACCACTAAACAACAATCAAAGCGAAGGAAAATAAATAATACATGCAAAAACCCCCCATCAAAGAGATGCACAAAGTATAGCCATGAGGCTGTTACATATTCCTTTAAATTCCATAAGGTTATCAAAGAAAACCATAAGGTTATCACAAATTTCTTTAAATTGCTTTTATAAAGCCATGAGGCTATTACATATTCCTTTAAATTCCATTATACATTTTTCTATGTTTTTCGTTCCTAGATTCATGATTTAAAGCTGCTACTTTAATTGAAACTCTTTATCTATGCTTGCTTATTTGTAGATAAATATCTTCTAGATAGATTCATATTTGTTTTTCCATAGTACATTCAATGAGTAACAATGTCTTTTCTGTCATTATTCTATGTAGCCAATTTCAAAATTGAACATCGCGTTCTTCCTTAGTAGTGAACTTGGGATTAGGAACACGTTCGTCTTTCTCATCAAATTTATTTTTGGATAGGGGTTCTTCTTTGATGATTTTATCAATGTTTAAGGTTTGCATTAGTATGGTAAGAGGAGAATGTTGGTTTCAATTTAATAGAATAAATTACTATAAGTTCATGGAGAAAGAATGGTAAGAGGGCAAATCTAGTATTTTTGAGGATGAGATCATGTCTTATGTTTAAATTGACATGAGAATATAAACACAGAGAGTCCTCCAAAATTCATCTCCGCAACCTTTTTTGGTAGCCTTTGTCTGTACAAGTTTAGGTTAACTATGCTTATAATAAATTGATTGGTTGTCAAGTGGAATAAGAATACACTTCTAAGTACATAATTCTATTCAAGTTGGTAATTTTTGTAATACAGTAGATATCGAATCTCCTTTGACTCATTTGTATATTTATTTTTCAAATTTTGAATCCTTTGGTGAAAATTCTGATTCCACTAGATTGAAAAACGTATCAAATAAGATATTAGTAATAGACAAAATTAATGTATATATTAATTTTTCTAATACATCATATCAAAGAAACCCTTAAAAAATAGAAGGAATAACACAATATACCTTCATATAAAAATAATCATATATATATATATATATATATATATATATATATATATATATATAGAGAGAGAGAGAGAGAGAGAGAGAGAGAGAGAGAGAGAGAATGTTAGAACTGGCTACGTGGCACTCTAACATAATTCTTATTTATTTTTTACTTGGATAATTCAATATTTTACAAATCAATTAGATAGTCTAACAGAAGTTTAAAAAAAACTCAAAAGGCGTCATTTATTGTAATCCCCTCCCCATTTTTTCTTTTCCTACTCCCAATATATATATAAAAAAAAGAAGGTTAAACGATACTTTAGCCTGTCACAACCATTCGAAAAAGTCACAACTACTCAAAAAAATCACAACCCTTCATAAAAATCATAACCCTTCAGAAAAGTCATAAATCTTCGAAAAAACCATAACTCTTCGAATTCGAAAAAGTCATAACTCTTCGAAAAAGTCATAACTCTTCAAAAAAGTCACCCCTCCTTGAAAAAGTCACAATTTATAACTCTTCGAAAAAGTCACAATCCTTCAATTAATATCTTTAGAAAAGTCACAACTCTTCGGAAAAATTACAACAGTTTGGAAAAGTCATAACCATTTGAAAAAGTCATAATTCTTTGTAAAAGTCACAACTCATTGTAAAAGTCACAACATTTTGAAAAAGTCACAATCCTTCAATGTGAAAACTTATCTGCTTTCAATATAATATAATTAAATAAATATGAAATAAAATATAAAATATATATTAAATTGAGTTTTAAGTTGGACATATTATTGTAACCTCTTTAGAAAAGCCACAACTCTTTGAAAAAGTCACAACTCTTTAAAAAGTTACAACCTTTCGAAAAAGTCACAATTCTCCAGAAAAGTCACAACTCTTTAAAAAGTTATAACCTTTCGAAAAAGTCACAACTCTTCAAAAAAGTCACAACTCCTTAAAAAGTCACACCCTTTTCAAAAAGTCACAATTTTTTCAAAAAGTCACAAACCTTCGATGTTAAAAGTTATCTTCTTTCAATATAATATAATATAATTAAATAATTATAATACATATAAAAAATATACTAAATTGACCTTTAAGTTAGGGGTATTATAGTAATTTAACATCCAAGTTTGGGGGTTTAAGCATTATTGAAAAACCAATTATATCGAGAAATAATGTTATAATCCAAAAATATAATTAAAGATAATTAAGACTTTAACAATATTAAATTAATAAAAGTTCTTGAGATATATTTATAATGCTAAATTTTCTATATTAAAAAAATATTATAACTTTACAATATTTTATTAATTTTAATATTAAGATATATAAACTTAATTAGATTATTTATTACCACACGAAACACAAACTGATTATCTAATTATACTTTATTAGATTATTTATAACCACACGAAACACAAACTAATTACCTAATTATAAAATAATATTATACAATAGTACCATGACACAATATAAAATCACACCAAACAGCAATTCAAACAAAGTAGCAGTATGCTCCCTCCATCAAAAGAAAACTTTTCAAGTGCAACTCATCATTTGCGGGTTTTAGGTTAATTTCAGTTATTTTTCCCCATAAGATATTCCAGTAGTAGTTAGAAGTGAACAATCTTTCCGTAATTCATTTCTCCGTACTGGCCATTATTTGAACTTCGAACATTATCACACTCACTCGCAAGCCCAGTGCGAAGAACCCTTTACCCTCTGGATCTCCTTCTCCCCTTGTACGTGGAGGGTTTCTTCTTTATCTGAGATCTCCCGTCGCAGATCTCCATCATGGCGGCTGCTAATGCTCCCATCACTATGAAAGAGGCCCTTACAGTATGCTCTTTCCTGAATATTTGTGTCCTTCTCTTTAGCCAAATTCATACTATTCCCTTCAAATTGCTACTCTTACTAGAGTCTTACCCAACCTAGCATGTACGGGAATGTAGATTAGAGCTTTAATATGTAGTTAATTCCTTCGTCTGTTACCTAAAGTATCATATTATGTTGATTTTTCCAAATTCACATATTTTGATATTATATGACTTTGTGTTACAGTTGTCAAGTATAGGTGTCAACCCGCAGTTCATCACCTTCACAAATGTAACCATGGAATCAGACAAGTATATATGTGTCCGGGAGACATCACCACAAAATAGTGTAGTGATTATTGATATGAATATGCCAATGCAGCCTTTGCGCCGCCCTATTACTGCAGACTCTGCTCTTATGAATCCCAATTCCAGAATTTTGGCTCTAAAAGGTATTATTTTACTAAGAGATTTTTATATTACTCACTTCATTGGCTCAAGTTTGCTATTTTGGTACCTGAAGTGCTGGTACTATCTATGAATTAACTGACTTGGTATTTTGTTGGGATATTCGTACTTAAAAGTGGATAAGTCAATTTTGAAGGGGAGCCGCAGCAACAGTGAAGTTGTCTCCATGTGACCTCTATGTCACCGGTTCAACCCATATAGCAGCCACTAATGCTTGTGTCACGATCCAAACTAGGGCCTAGATGTGATACGGCGAATGGGGAACCCCAAACAAGCCTCTTAGCATATCATACACATCCATGGTCGCGGAAGCAATTAAATAGCGTTGAAAGAATAGAAATAAGGGCAAAGGGACTAAGGGAGAACTTTCATAATATAAAAATCAAGAGACAAGAGTCAAGGCTCATAGCATAATTACACATCATGTCCAATAACACCTCTACTACATGGATACTTAGCGAGGACCAAGACAAGCAACTGGGCTCATTTTCATAGTTAACATACATCAAAGAAAGAGAGAGAGTCTTAATATATAACATTAGGATACTTAGCGGGGGCCAAGACAAGCAACTGGGCTCACCATCATAATCAAAGCATATATCAAAGGAAGAGAGTCTCAATACGTAGCATAAGATCAAAGACATTGTCCTCGGAATGGAGGACTCACCAACTAACTTGAATAGCTATCACTAGCCACATGGGGGAGGATGATGACCAAATAAAGCTCTGGTTCCTACATGGTAACATCATGCAGGCATAGAGTATGCGTTAGTATGTTTGAATGTACTAAGTATGTAGGATGCAATGTAACAGGAGATAGGCAACATAATCGAAACGCGTAATCACGAGTAATAGATAGCATAATAACAATATGACATGTATGAATGATGCTTGAAGTAAAATATGCTTACGATTCAATCAACTTGTATAGATCATAATACATAAGTGTGGGAAGAGACCTCAACCGACATAGATATAAGACCAAGCGAGCTACAACTTGGAATCCCGATGATTACCCCTCACCAGTAAAAAGGTGGCCCACTTGCCAAGGTAAACCATACTCCACCTTACGGGGTCCCGCCTCATTTCGGATGAAGTAACCCTCCTTACGGGGTCCCGCCCCATTTCAGAAAGGATTTATGACCATACTTCACCTTATGGGGTCCCGCCCCATTTTGGATGAATTAACCTTCCTTACAGGGTCCAGCCCTATTTCGGAAAGGATTTTAAGAGAAAGTGTACTAAATGGACCCACTAGTATTACAAGGGTATAACATAGTCCTATGATGGCACATAGTTCAAGGAAAGAGAGTAAACCCTCCATCCATCGGTGCTAAGCCTAATCCCACCGAATAATTGGAATAATCATAATTTTAATAATTTATGGGAAACATAGAATCATGACACGAATAGCTCTAAAACATCCTTGACCTCTAATGGTGAGCCCAACTTCAACATAAGAATAGTTCATCATCAAACATTACCCTTGTATCAAACATCAACATTAAAGGGCTCACAAGAGGTGAAATCTTTAAGAAAGGGCTTAAACTCGGCTTTACAACATCATCAACATTTCCATGAATTAAACATATCTTTAGAAAGCCCAAAATCATCATAGAGTCACTTGAGTCATAAATCAACCAATAGATCATCAAAACTTAAAGAAACCTTGAAAGGGCATTTTATCAAACACTTGGTGGGTGTGTAATGCTAGTGTAAAACCATGCAATTAAAGAGTGAAATCATGCAAGAAAATCCAATGTAAAACCACCCACCAACACTTGGTAACACCATCATGCAATATATATCAAAATCATTCATCAAATCTCAAGTTAGATCAAAGATTCATAACTCAAAACATGCTTAAACAGTCACAATTTCATGAAATCCCAACATGGTTCATAGTCAACTTCATAGTAAGTAAGACCCATAAGTAAATAAACTTAAATCATGCAATTTATATAAAAAGGAGGTTGGGCACCATGGGTGAAAGGACCTAATGGTTGAAACCCACATACATTGTCTTTGGAGATTTTCTTGAAGAAGATTTGAATGGAGACTTGAAGCTTGAATGAAATCCTTAGATCCGGAAAGAGGTTGGGACACTTGAATCTTGAGGAGGACTTGGGGCTTGACTTGGTTTCCTTGAATTCCAACAAGACTCTTGAAAACCTTGAGAATGGATGGAGAATTTGATGAAGATTAGAGAGGAATTTGAGAGGTTTTTGGTTAGTTTTTAAGGCTCAAAACGGCTTAACAATGAGGGATTTTCGTGTACATAGGTATTGGGTTATTACCCAACTGCCCTGGAGTAAAAAAGAGCAATTTCGAAATTTTTTGAACTAGTCCGCACCAGATCCGCATCGCGGACAACTACTGTTTTGGCGAAGTTTTGCCAAAAAATTATTTTCTTGGCACGGATGAAGTATACCTTGTAGGTACTTGTTTTCCCACACAATTTTGCCCTCTGAACAAGAATATGAAGTCGGATTTGCAAAAATTTTGCGCGGATTTTGAGATATTGAAAAGAAATGCATTATAGGGTCTTCCCGAGCTACAAAGAGGGGTGTTTAAATATCCCCAATTTGAAATATAAGGAAACTACGCTCATGGGGCATCCATAAGGAAACGTGGGGCGTTTCAGCTTGCATTGCATCACACCTCTTGGGTGAGGCCCTTCCCTAGACACTGATAACGGCATAACACTGGATGCTTTGTGCACTTGACTGCCCTTTTTTACTATTACATGATTCACTATTACATATGTAATTAAGTCAAATAGTATAGTCTACGTGCATATATGAAGCTTTGGTCATCGAAACGTAAGAGAAATTAAGGGAGGTGAGTTTGGACATCGTGGTGTAACATCTGCTAATGGTTTCTTTCTTGGGGAAGACTCCATCAGATATTACTTTATTTGATGAGAGTGAGGAAACTTTATCTGCAGAAACGACTTTGACTCTTAACTTTTAAGAGAATATAGTGAAATTGTGGAATATGTTTAGGTCTCTGACTACTGCATTTAAGTTGAGATACTATCAATCTGATGGTGGTCAACAACAACAACAACAACATACCTAGTGAAATTCCACAAGTGGAGTCTGGGAAGAGTAAAATATACACAGACCTTACCACTACCTCATAGAGATAGAAAGGCTATTTTCGGAAGACCCTCGTCTCAAATATATCAGGCTCCAAAAGTAGAAGATACTAGATATAAATTGAAAATATATATAAATGTAAATAAAAGCAACATATATAAGACGGACAATAACAACACCAAATATAAATATACGATTAATCCTACCGATCTACTATATCACAAGGCCAAACAACATCCCACCCCTACTAGCTTATTAGCCTTCTACCCTAATACGTGACCTCCACTCCTTTCTATCCAAGGTCATGTTTTCGGTGAGATGAAGTTGCGCTGTATCCTATCTAATAACCCCCCCCCTCAAATCTCTCGCACCTTCTAACGGAAGTGTCGGCACTTCTTCTCTACATATGTCCAACCAATTGCAGTCTCGCTTCTCTCATCTTATTTGCCACAGATGCCACCCCTAACTTCTCTCGAATGGTCTCATTCCTAATCTTATCACCCCTGGTATGTCTATACATCCATCTCAGCATCCTCATTTCCGTAACTTGCACCTTCTGAATATGTGAGTTTTTGACTGGCCAACACCCCACCCCACCCACATAATGACGGTCTAACCATCATTCTGTAAAACTTACCTTTAGATTTAGGTGGTGTCTTCTATCACACAATATTCCAGGCAAGTCTCCACTTCATCCATGCTGCCCCAATACGATGTGTGACATCTTCATCGATATCACCACTATCTTGGATGATGGGCCCAAGATATATAATGCTTTCTCTCTTGGGAATAGATTGAGTGGCAAGCTTCATCTCAACATTCGCTCCATCCCTCGCAACACCAAAACTGCACTCCAGGTATTCTGTCTTGGTCCTGCTTAGTTTGAACCCTTTAGATTCTAAAGTATCTCTCCAAACCTCCAACCGATCGTTAATTTATCTCTAGTCTCATCAATTAGTACTATGTCATCCGCAAATAGCATACATCATGGAACCTCATCCTGATAGATCGTGTCAGCTCATCCAAAAGAAAAGGGCTTAATACATATCCTTGATGAAGTCCCATCTCAACAGGAAAATACTCCGAGCCTCCTCCCACTGTCCTTACCCAAGTCTTGGCTCCGTCATATATGTCCTTTATCACCCTAATATACACCATCAGAACACCTTTTGCATCTAGACATCTCCATAGGATACCCCTCGGAACTTTGTCATAGGCCTTCTCAAGGTCGATGAAAGCCATATGAAGGTCCCTCTTTCTTTCCCTATATTTCTCCACTAGTCTCCGAACAAGGTTGAACCAATAGATTGTGAATGGAATCTTCATCCAATTATGTGATTTTTATTATCTCAAAAAATCTGTGACCCATGAAATAAGTCAGCTGTTACTAGCAGATTGTTTCAGACATGCATATCCTACCTAAAGGTTCCCAAGTATGTTGCCTTCTAAATTAGCACCAGTCGACTGTAGTTTGGAAAATCACTATTACCTTGTTTTCCTCCATGGACTAAAGGGTTTAGTGGATTCTTTTGTTCATTGCTGATGTTTTCTTCAAAGAAATTGTTAATTCAATGTTTCAACACTGAAATTTTGAGGATCTAGTTTCCATCATCCATATACATTTTATATGTGTGAAAGAGAAAATACAATCTGATGGGACCACTCTTCCACTTTGGATTTTGTTGTAATCAATTTTCTGATGAAGCAAAAACTCTCTTTTTCCTCCCCTTGAAGCTCAAGTACCAGGAACTACTCAAGATCACTTACAAATTTTCAATATTGAGGCAAAGCAGAAAATGAAGTCACATCAGATGCCTGAGCAGGTAATGAATATCCATTTTAATTAGTTTGTTGCCTTCTTCGCAGCTTATGATACTGTTGATATAAAACTTTAAGTGTTTGCTATATTTAGGTTGTTTTCTGGAAGTGGATTACCCCGAAGATTTTAGGTATCGTCACACAAATGTCAGTCTATCATTGGCCAATTGAAGGTAAGACAGTTCCCCTTTTCCTGTGGTGATGTTTACCAACTTTTCTTTCTTGTGATTGAGTAGGTAAAGGTCCAATTTTGGTGTATATTACTTTTTCTGGCCATTCTTTTTTATGTGACGATTGGTTGTTTGTCCTTAAAATGAATTTTATTGTCTTTATTCAGGTGATACTGAGCCTTTAAAGATGTTTGATAGAACAGCCAATCTAGCCAATAATCAAATAATCAATTATCGTTGTGATCCTTCAGAGAAATGGTTGGTTTTGATTGGTATTGCCCCAGGTTCGCCAGAGGTGTGTAATGCTATTAACCCATGCTGTTACTGATAATTTTGATGTTCTATTTTGATAGAAGATTTTGTTTTTATCATTAAACCCCTTCCCTAAGTATAATCAGCGAGGGAAATCCAGGAAAGCTCATATGAGGTTTTGACGTTATGTTACATTTTCTTATCTACCATCAACAACAACATACCTAGTGAAATCCCACAAAGTGGGGCTCCTCTATCTACCCTCATTTGAGTTTTTAACATGCTGATAGTTGGTGATTTTCAATTGTTGTATTGTGGTATTGTACAAAAAGGAATATTGCATGTAGTGACATGGTAATAATACTGGATGCAGTAGATTTGTTGCCTGCATATTGGATTCTTTTAGCTGCAGCAGCCTGCCAAAAGTGGTCATTTGTTGTATGCACTAGATGACGTTGATGAAGGGCTGAAAATTAGGTTATTAACAAGGTAAATTCTACACCAGGGGAGAGAGGGGCAAGAGGAAAGGAGAGGAAATCTAAAGCTCTAACGACTGGGCTTTTTTTAAACATTCATTGAAATCTGTTATAGGTGGATACATTACTTGTTTTGATTATTTCTCCCAAATTTCAATGTATAAAGAAGACATTCTCTTTTATTTGATTTTACCATTTTCCTGCATGTCATTAGAAGCCCCAACTGGTCAAAGGAAATATGCAATTATATTCAGTGGATCAGCAGCGAAGTCAATCTCTAGAGGCACATGCTGCATCGTTTGCATCATTCAGAGTGAGAAAAGCTCCTCTATACTATTTTAATTTTTGTTGCTAGCTTTACTTCGATGTTTTCCTGCTGTAACTGTTGTATTTAATCAGGTACCTGGAAGTGATAGGGATTCCATACTCATTTCGTTTGCCACAAAATCCTTGAATGCTGGACAGGTTATATCAAAATTGCATGTCATTGAGCTGGGAGCTCAGCCAGGTTAATATGCTGTGCCCTATTTTCCTTTCACCACTATTTTATCCTTGAAGGTTTTCTTACTGACATTGTGGTGAGAGTTGCCTGATATAACTTTGTCCTATTCCTAATATGGTAATGTTTGCAGGGAAACCTTCGTTTACGAAAAAACAGGCAGATCTTTTCTTCCCTCCAGATTTTGCTGATGATTTCCCAGTTTCCATGCAGGTATCAATTGCCTATCCTGTTCTATTGCGTTGTCATGTGCAGTGTTGTCAAAGGCGTGCTTAGGCCCTAAAGCGAGTCTCAAAATGTGTTGATGGCTTCGCATCGCTTAATGTGCGCTTCAGTGTTGTCATCAATGTTCTAAGACACACTTCTCCTTGCAAATTTGTCTCCTCTGAAGAGGCGACACCAAACAATTGATATTATATTTTATCGTAATTTATTTGTTTTCAATCTTTGCCATTCATACTTATAATTATTAACCATATATATTTGTAATTTTTTGCGCTTTGAGCCTTTTTCCATTAAAGGCCATGCGTTATTGGTGGTTTGCGCTTAAAGCCCCAAGGGAGCTTAGAGTTCTTTTGTGCTTTTTGCTTTTGATAACACTGATCTTGTGTTTGTGTATTGTGAATTCTGTTTCCTCTGACATAACTATTCTTTTTCTTCCGCAGATATCTCATAAGTATAGTTTAATTTATGTCATCACAAAACTTGGGCTTCTTTTCGTCTATGACCTGGAAACAGCTACTGCAGTATACAGAAATAGGATTAGCCCAGACCCTATTTTCCTGACAGCTGAAGCTTCGTCAGTTGGTGGTTTCTATGCCATCAACAGGCGGGGCCAAGTGTTGCTAGCCACAGTAAATGAAGCAACTATTATTTCTTTTGTTAGTGGCCAAGTAAGTCTATTTTCTTTGCATTCTGCAATCATGTATTTTGATAATTTTTGTTTCTGGAAGTGTAAATATTGGATGAACCCTTGTAAGGTGTCAAATTTTTACCCATGTTGCAGTTGAACAATCTGGAGCTTGCTGTCAATCTTGCCAAAAGAGGAAACCTTCCCGGTGCTGAGAATTTGGTAAGTTGATATATTTTCTCCAGTATATCATTGTTTTGAAATGATTTCCCAGTGCTCTTTTCTTTAGTGTACAATATCTCTTCCCTGTGGGACCTTCTAAGTCTGGTAACTAGTTCTCTCCGCAGTGTGGTTTTTGCTCTTGAAAATTTTCCTTTTATAATTATAGAAGTACGAAAATAGATTGATTGTTATTGAGATCAGCTGCTAGAGGTAGATTCTACGTGGCTAGTCCTCTTACTTTGTTCATTGTCAAAAATAAAATAGAATGCCTCTTACTTTATTGTCAATGTTCAGCTGTGATCTTATCAGAAGCTGTTGACTCTGATGGAATTGACATCTGGAAATTTTGTTGCTCTCTGCTCCTTACAATGGATTTACATCTATTAATGTTGTCGCAGGTTGTCCAGCGCTTCCAATAATTGTTTGCTCAAACCAAGTACAAGGAGGCTGCTGAGCTTGCTGCGGAATCACCTCAGGGCATACTCCATACGTCTGATACTGTTGCCAAATTTCAGGTATTGGTTTGTTACCAAAAGACACTTTTTCCCTCACAATATTTTTTGCTCACCAAAACTTAGTTTCAAGAATAAACTGATTTTAGTCCTTAGTCTTATTGTACAAAAGGATTATGCACACTGTATTTATGTCTTTTGTCTTTATTTTCAGAGTGTTCCTGTTCAACCAGGGCAAACACCTCCTCTTTTGCAGTACTTTGGGACACTTTTGACAAAAGGGAAGCTCAATGCTTTTGAGTCATTAGAACTGTCACGACTTGTTGTCAACCAAAATAAGAAGAACCTTTTGGAGAACTGGTTAGCTGAGGATAAGCTGGAGTGCACTGAGGAACTTGGTGACCTTGTAAAGGTTAAATTTAGAATTCAATGTTACTAGTTTTCTTCTGTTCACCACTTCAATTGATTTCCCTCTTTAACATAGCCTGGGGTGCTGACAGCAGCTGTAAACCTTTTGTTGTAGACTGTTGATAATGATCTCGCCTTGAAGATACACATCAAAGCAAGAGCAACTCCAAAAGTTGTTGCTGCTTTCGCTGACCGCAGGGAGTTTGACAAGATTCTGTTATATTCCAAGCAGGTTAGTCATGCACTTATGCTGGTCATCATGTTTATTTGGTTTTGGCCTGAGCTTATCATTTTTTTTATTTAGTTCAAGCGTTTCTATGGTGGCTGTATTTGAGGTTGGTAATTATAAATGTTTTTGTTGTTGTAGGTTGGCTATACACCTGACTATCTGTTCCTCCTTCAAACAATTCTTCGATCTGATCCTCAGGTATGCGGGAAATGGTTTAACAAAAGTGATAATCATTGAATCTTCAACAGTTTGGGCTTTCACATACATATGTTTTGGAGAGAACAATTGCTTTGATTGTTTTCCTCTATGACATCTCTTTGAAATTATGCCCTGATGTGGGTAAAATTGCTTCTTTCTTGAAGCAAAAATCAACACAACTTCTATGGTGCTTAGTTGCTGGATTAATGTGAACTATTGTGTCTGTATATGCAGGGAGCTGTTAACTTCGCACTGATGATGTCTCAAATGGAGGGTGGTTGTCCAGTTGACTACAATACAATCACTGACCTTTTTCTACAGGTTAATTGGCTTCTTAATGATGTCAAAATGCTTGTTTAGTATTATACTGACACAGTTCACTCCAACATTTTTTCTGCTAAGGGTTTTAAACTGGGCGCTTTAGAAGTTTTATTTCCCATCTCTACTGGGTGCACATATAGCTGATGTAATTCTCTTTTCTTTTTGTCATCAGAGGAACATGATCCGCGAGGCAACAGCATTTTTGTTGGATGTTCTGAAACCTAACCTTCCAGAGCATGGTTTTTTGCAGACTAAGGTTTCTTTTCTCCTGTAGAAAGACTTTATCTGTCTGTGCATTCTATTTTTAGGTTGTAATGCCTTCATTATACAGGTATTGGAAATCAATCTTGTGACTTTCCCCAATGTAGCAGATGCTATATTAGCAAATGGAATGTTCAGTCACTATGATCGGCCTCGAATTGCTCAACTTTGTGAAAAAGCTGGTCTATACGTGCGGGCTCTGCAGGTTGAATGGTTTTCACCACATGCATTTATTTTCATCCTATTGCAAATTAGTTAATTGGTGTATTATTTCTGCAGCACTATACTGAACTCCCTGATATCAAGCGTGTCATTGTAAACACACATGCAATTGAGCCTCAGGTTATTATGCTCTGTGGATTGCATTGACTTTTTCTTTCGAGTGATTGGACTTGTATTTAACTATATTTTTTGTCTCAGGCTCTGGTTGAGTTCTTTGGGACTATTTCACGTGAATGGGCTCTTGAGTGCATGAAGGACCTGCTAGTGATCAATATCAAAGGCAACCTTCAAATAATTGTGCAGGTACTCATTTTGGTTTGTATATTTTTGCACAGGAGAATGTGCGCTGGAATTGGTAGTCTGTTTGGCAAAGCTTCTGATAAGATTTGAGGTGCTCGGTCAAATAGGAAAAAGAGCTTTTGAGAAGCAGTTATTTTGATGTTGGAAAGAAGCTACAAAAATTTTCTTCCAAGAAATAGAAGCGGAGGCAGAATGTAAATTTTTCTTACCTAAAAATTACATCATCAAACTATCCGCGTTAATTAACTCATCCCTCTCAAAAATAAATACAATCCTCTTCTCCTTTTCCTTTTTTGATTTAACTAAATTTTTATTAATAATTTTTTAATATATATTTTTATTTTTATGTTGTATATTTTATTAAATAAAAATACTTAACAAAAGTCTTACATGATAAATATTATAAATTATTATATTTTTATTTTTATGTTGTATATTTTATTAAATAAAAATACTTAACTAAAGTCTTACATGATAAATATTATAAATTATTTCTCTATGTAATTTTTTCTTTTGAGAAGGCAACAATTTGTATTATAAACCAGTACTTAGGTAGTACTGAAAACCCCTTTACAAAAAAAAAAAAAAAGGGAAAATGAAAGAACAAAATAGCAAGCCTCATCATTTACAGGGGAACTCTTTGTACACCAAAAAATAATAACATAATACAGTCTATTTTGATCATTCGTAGGGATCTGCTTCTATCCTCGAAGCTTCTAGCATCCCTTTCTCTCCAAATGGTCCACCAGATGCATGCTGAAATGGTCCTCCAGTAACATCTGTTCTTTGCCCCACTTCCTGCTTCTTCCCAACTTGAGAGAGTGTCAACAATCTTACTAGGCATTGTCCATTGAATGCTTCTGAGATTGATGAAAATCGTCCGCAGTTGATCAGTTATTTTGCAGTGTAAGAACAAATGTCCAACTGTCTCTGCTGCTTCCCCACATAAATAACAGTGTGTCGCCAGAATGTTGTTTCTTTTCTTTAGGTTCTCATGTGTGATTACTACCTCCTTTGTTAGCAGCCAAGTGAAAGATGCCACCTTGAGTGGAACTTGGCTTTCTATATTTGCCTTCAAAGGCCAGTTGAGGGTTAGTGGAGCCCTGTTTATGCCCTTGTAACCTGAGCTCAGTTTGTATCTTCCTTTGCTGTGCTCTGTCCACCATAGGCAATCCTCCCCTTCTGTCGAACCTTGAAATGAATCCAACATTTTAAAAAGTTCAGCTAATCTGCAATTTTCTCAATCATTTAAGTTCTTTCTTAGCAATAGATCCCATCCTTCAGGAGATCACATTTCAGCCACTGTCCTGTCTTTTTATAATAATGCTAACTCAAAGACGTCTGGAAGCACTCTGACAAACTACTATTACCAGTCCATTTGTCTTTCCAGAAACCTGTCTTGATACCATTATGTACTGTAATAATAGTATGATTCTTTAGGAAAGGCCACCAGTTCCTAATTGATCTCCAAAGTGTAACGCCATAGGGGTTGTTTGCTTCCTTGGTGACCCATGAATCCATCTCTCCGTACTTCAATTTAATCACCCTGCTCCACATTGAGTCTGGTTCATGAGCATATCTCCACAACCATTTTAGCTCTAGAGCCTTGCTTTGGTTCTTCAAATTTTTGATGCCTAAACCTCGTTATTTTTCCTCTGATTAGAGCTTTCCATTTTACCAGATGGTATCCCTTTTTTTTTTTTTTTCGTTTCCTTGCCAAAAAAAAAAAATCCTTAGTTTATTCAATCTGTGTACTACAGGTATTGGGAATAACGTAAGTAGGGGTGTGCAAAAATCGAACCGACCGATAAAAATGTTATTGATTTATTGTTATTGGTTATTAGGTTATCGGGTTTTTAATGGTTTTGGAAAAAAAAATTATTGGGTTATCGGTTCGATATCAATTTTTACTATTGGATTATTGGGTAAACCGATAACCCTATAAAATTATAATAATTTACTATTTTACCCCTTCGTAAATATTAATTATTAGTAGTTTAATAGTAATAGAACACTATAGCAATACTTTACCTATTTTAATCTTTACGATACTTAAGTGATTAGTTATCCATTTTAGTATTTTAATTTGTAATTAACTAATTATAGTTTTTGCAAGTTTATAAACATAATTTTCGTACCCTATCTATTTTTGTTAATGCAAATTCTCATTATCATTCTTATTGGGTAAACCAAAAACCGAACTGTTAAGGACTTAAAACCGATAAACCGAAAACCGATAAAAAATATTTTATTGGGTTCTTATTGGTTTAGCATATTTAAAAATCAAAAACCGATAAACCGAAAACCGATAAAAAATATTTTATTGGGTTCTTATTGGTTTAGCATATTTAAAAATCAAAAACCGATAAACCGAACCGATAATATATAAAATCGAACCGAACCGACCAATGCACACCCCTAAATGTAAGCACGTAAGTAGGAAGTGCATCCAGGACTGCATTGATCAAAGTGAGCATCCCCTCCTCCCACCCCCACTCCCACCCCCACCCCCCCAAATAAATATTGTGCTTTCCATCTGACCAACTCACATTTGTCCAAGACAGTATTCCAAATTTCTTTGAACTTTGATTTTGCCCCCAGTGGCATCCCCAAGTAGACAGCAGGCAGTGCTACCCCCTTACCTCCTAGCACAGAGGCTAGAAGCTGCATATTAGAGACCCAGTTTATGGGATATAAATGGCTCTTTGCCCAGTTGGTGTGAAGACTTGACATGCCTTCAAAAAGCACTAGAGTGGCCCTGAGATACCTTAGTTGTTCCTCATCTGTTTCACAAAAAATCAAAGTCGTCTGCATATTGGAGATGTGTTACCTCCAGACTCTTATTGTTCATAGACACCATAAATCCTGTGATCCACCTATTTGTTTTAGCTGTCTTGATCACATTGTTGAGTCTCCCTCCATGGTAAGAATAAATAGGAATGGAGGTAAGGGATCCCCTTGTCTGATTCCTCTTTGAGCTTTAAAAAAACCTTCAGGAGCACCATTAATGAGAACAGAAAACTTTACTGTTGAAATGCAAAGCCGGATTCATCTAATCCACTTTTCCCCAAATCCCATTTTCCAGAGTATTGAGAAGGAAACCCCAGTTAATATGATCATATACTTTTCTCCATGTCCAGTTTGCATAGGTTGTCTGGTTTCTTTTGACCCAATCTAGAGTCTATTGCTTCATTTGCTAGTAACACGGCATCCATGATTTGTTTCCTTTAATGAAAGCCATCTGTTGGGAGTCTACCAACTTGTGCATCACCCTTTTAATTCTTTCAGTTAAAATTTAGAAAACTTCTTATAGGAACTGCCTATCAAGCTTATTGGTCTAAAGTCTTTAAGTTCCTTTGCTCCTTTATTCTTTGGGATCAAGGCAATAAATGTGGCATTGAAGCTCTTTTCAAAAATTTCCTGCTCATAGAAATTATGAAAGGCCTCCATGATGTCCTGTTTCAGAATTTCCCAACATTTGATGAAGAAACCCGTCGTGTAACAATCAGGTCCTGGGTCTTTGTCAATGGCACACAACTTCAAGCATTTATAAACTTCTTGCTCATCAAATCTGGGTATGATGTTGTTGATGATGATGCTCATCAAATCTGGCTTGTAGTTGTGTCCTTTCTTCCTCTGATATTGAAACTCCATTAACTAAATTTCCTTCAGGTCTCCATCTTTCTGTTTCAGAATACAGTTTCTTATAGGACTGAATGATTTCCTCCCTTACTCTGTCTGGTTCCTTGATGATCTTTTCCTGTACCTCCAACTGGTCAATATGGTTGCTTCTTTTATGGGCGTTTGCAGAGTTATAGAAGAACTTTATATTGTTGATAGACTGTAAATGAACCTTGATTAAAAAATAAAGAACCTCTATAATATCCTTACCGTAATTTGATTCCCAGAAGCAGTTTTTGGAATGATTGGCTAAAATCCAATCTGCTTATCATATTCTGAAAAAGCACCCTTCAAATGAATTGACTAAACACACACGAACTGCTAATCTTTAAAAGTTCTTCTATGAAAGCTAATTTGATAGAAGTGCTTCTCAAAGTAGTTTGTTTTTAGAAGCGTGGCCGAATAAACAATGAAGAATCATGTGATCACATCATCTTATTTGGTAATGTTCAATTGTTATTTTCTGGGCAGCGGTACATGCCAATTACAACATATCTATTATGCTGTGGTATTGCAGGTAGCAAAAGAATATTGTGAGCAGTTGGGTGTTGATGCCTGCATAAAGCTTTTTGAGCAATTCAAGTCTTATGATGGGTTGTGTTTCTTCTTGGGATCATATTTGAGTTCCAGGTATGTGTACATGGAGATGATATCTTGATATTTGGCTAGCTTAATCGACTGCTCTTTTTGAAATTTTGGCTGGCTTGGTGAATTGTCATTTTTATTTCCTGCAGTGAGGATCCCGACATTCACTTCAAGTATGTTGAGGCCGCTGCCAAGACTGGTCAAATCAAGGAAGTTGAGCGTGTAACAAGAGAATCAAACTTTTATGATCCTGAAAAGACCAAGAACTTCTTGATGGAAGCCAAACTTCCTGATGCTCGGCCTCTAATTAATGTTTGTGACCGTTTTAGTTTTGTTGCTGATCTCACACACTACCTCTATACCAATAACATGCTACGGTATATTGAAGGCTATGTCCAAAAGGTCGGTATGGTTTCAATGTACTTCTTTTACTGATTTTTAAAAAAAATAATAATTTTATGACTTTTGAACTTTTCTCTGCCAATGTATAGGTCAACCCAGGAAATGCTCCTTTAGTTGTGGGACAACTATTGGATGATGAGTGTCCTGAGGATTTTATTAAAGGCTTGATCCTTTCTGTTCGTTCTCTGCTACCGGTTGAGCCCCTTGTGGATGAATGTGAAAAGAGGTTTTTTTTTTTTATATATAAATATATCTGGTACAATTGTTTGATAGTTGGTCCTTGGAAACTTCCATGTTAAGCTTTAACTTCTTTGTTGTGGATGAATGTGAAAAGAGGTTTTTTATATATATAAATATATCTGGTACAATTGTTTGATAGTTGGTCCTTAGAAACTTCCATGTTAAGCTTGAACTTCTTTGTTGTCAGGAACCGCCTCCGACTGCTTACTCAGTTCTTGGAGCATCTTGTGAGTGAAGGGAGCCAGGATGTGCATGTACACAATGCTCTGGGTAAGATCATCATATATAGCAACAATAACCCAGAGCACTTCCTGACGACCAACTCATACTATGATTCACGTGTTGTGGGTAAATATTGTGAGAAGCGCGATCCTACCCTTGCTGTTGTTGCATATAGGAGAGGACAATGTGATGACGAACTTGTTAATGTAACCAACAAGAACTCTTTGTTCAAACTGCAGGCTAGGTTTGTTATTCATTTTGTAGTTTCTCTTTAACTGCTGATTTATCAGATGTCTAGAGATGAACAACCAAATTTTCCTAATGTCTCTAGGTATGTCGTTGAGAGGATGGATGGTGACCTATGGGAGAAAGTTCTCAACCCTGAAAATGAGTTCAGAAGGCAGCTAATCGATCAAGTTGTCTCCACTGCTCTGCCTGAGAGCAAAAGCCCAGAACAAGTTTCTGCTACTGTTAAAGCTTTCATGACTGCCGATCTTCCGCATGAACTGATTGTGCTTCTTGAAAAGATTGTCCTCCAGAACTCTGCATTCAGTGGGAATTTCAATCTGCAAAATTTGCTTATCTTGACAGCCATTAAAGCTGATTCATCTAGAGTTATGGATTATATCAACAGGCTTGATAATTTTGATGGACCTGCAGTAGGAGAGGTAGCTGTTGAAGCCCAGCTTTATGAAGAAGCTTTTGCAATCTTCAAGAAGTTCAATTTGAATGTTCAGGCTGCCAATGTTCTGCTAGATAATATTCGTGATATTAACCGCGCTGTCGAGTTTGCCTTCCGAGTTGAAGAAGATGCTGTTTGGAGCCAAGTGGCTAAAGCTCAACTGAGAGAAGGATTAGTCAGTGAAGCTATTGAGTCATTTATTCGTGCTGATGATACCACCCAATTTTTGGATGTCATTCATGCTGCAAAGGATGCCTATGTTTACCATGACTTGGTGAAGTATCTGCTGATGGTAAGGCAAAAGACAAAGGAGCCCAAGGTTGACAGTGAACTAATCTATGCATATGCTAAAATAGATCGATTGAGTGACCTTGAAGAGTTTATTCTCATGCCAAATGTTGCCAATCTACCGAATGTTGGTGATCGTTTGTATGATGAAGCCTTGTATGAGGCTGCAAAGATCATATTTGCTTTTATTTCTAACTGGGCCAAATTGGCTAGCACACTTGTGAAGCTAAATCAATTTCAAGGTGCTGTTGATGCAGCGCGCAAAGCAAATAGTTCAAAAACGTGGAAAGAAGTCTGCTTTGCTTGTGTCGATGCTGACGAGTTCCGCGTAGCTCAGATTTGTGGGCTTAACATTATAGTACAGGTAACTTAGCATTGGTTTTTCATTAGTTACTACTTCTGTGTCAACGTGCTTATCTAAATTGCACCGAAAATTTCTGGAATACTGATGATATGGTTGTATCTATTTTACTTTGTCAGGTGGACAATCTGGAGGAAGTGAGTGAGTATTACCAAAACAGAGGATGTTTCAATGAATTGATCTCTCTTATGGAGAGTGGGCTGGGTTTGGAGCGAGCCCATATGGGTATCTTCACGGAACTTGGTGTCCTATATGCTAGATACCGTTATGAGAAGCTCATGGAACACATAAAATTATTTTCCACCCGTCTCAACATTCCCAAGCTTATTCGTGCCTGTGATGAGCAGCAACATTGGAAAGAACTCACTTATTTATATATCCAATATGATGAATTTGACAATGCTGCCACTACTGTCATGAATCATTCTCCAGATGCTTGGGATCATATGCAGTTCAAAGATATTGCTGTCAAAATTGCTAATGTGGAACTTTATTACAAGGCCGTCCACTTCTATTTGCAAGAACATCCTGATCTCATCAATGATCTTCTAAATGTTCTTGCACTCAGGGTGGACCACACCCGTGTGGTCGACATAATGAGAAAGGTCTCACTTTTCATAGAAGCCTTACAAGGATTGTTTGGATCAGATTGTTTGATGCTAAATCCCTCCTTTTCTACTTTTTCTTCTCGGATTTATAACAGGCTGGTCATCTTCGCCCAGTGAAGCCTTACATGATCGCTGTTCAGAGTAACAATGTTTCTGCTGTAAATGAGGCCCTTAATGAGATATATGTTGAAGAAGAAGATTATGATAGATTACGTGAATCAGTAGATTTGCACGATAACTTTGACCAGATTGGTCTTGCACAGAAGGTGAAGGACAGTTCACCAAATTGCATTTCTTTGTGTATCTATCAGATATCTGATAACACCTCTACTTTTCTTGTGTGGTGAACAGATAGAGAAACACGAGCTTCTTGAGATGAGGCGTGTTGCTGCTTATATCTATAAAAAAGCTGGTCGGTGGAAACAATCCATTGCTCTGTCGAAGAAAGATAATCTTTACAAAGATGCAATGGAGACTGCCTCACAATCTGGGGATCGGGAACTTGCTGAAGAATTGCTTGTTTACTTCATTGAGCAGGTATAAGTGGTATTTCAAAATTCACCCATACCCCCGCCCCATCCCACCTCTCTGTCTTCCTCTCAACAAACAAACAAACCTAAAGAGAAGGGTAAGACTCCAACCCAACGGTAAGGGTCTGTTTGGAAAGCCACCTAGGTGGCAATTACCATCCTAGTAATTACACAGCCTAGTAATTACTATGTCTTGTTTGTTTGCCACAATGTAATTACATTGTAATTACAAGTGTGTTGTTAGGTTGCACAAGTGTAATTACAAGGTTCTATTAAATTTTAAAAACAAAACTTAATTATCTAGAATTAAAAATTTATACAAAACTTAATTATCTAGAATTAAAAATTTATATTAGACAAGCATATGTATAAATAATGTGAAATTAAATACTTAAGAGATATATTATCTTTTGAAAATATATTAATTAGTAAACATATGTTCTTAACTAATATTGTAAAAAAAATCAATTTATATTCTTCATCTTAGTATATTTTAATTAAATTAATCATGAAAACTAAAAATACGAGTTTTATACAAACATATGAAATGCAATGTTTGACAAAAATATAGATAATAAACATAAAGTGATAGCAAAATTATTAAAATATTTGACAAAAAGATAATCCATCAAATCTAACTAAATAATAATATAGCTTTTAATGTAAAATATCAAGTCATATACTATCAACACAAATGAAATTAAAAATACAACATAAGTTTTAAATTCAAAATAAAAATTAACACAATACTATTACATCAAATTTCAACATAATGTACATAAATATGTTTTAAAGAAAAATGTAAGTTTATAAATTTTTCAAAAGTGAATTCAATTTTAATTTAAAAATTAGAATACTAATTAAAAAAAACATAGAATAAATAAATAAAAAAGATAATGTGAAAATTTGTATGGAATCACATGAAGTAAAGGTTGAGGATGAGAATGAAATGAAAAACAAATATTATAAAAAAATATTTTAAGAAATATTAAAATAATAAAAATAAAAAGAATTTGGAAATTATAAAAAATATATTTTAAGAAATATTAAATAATAAAAATAATAAGAACTTAGAATTATAAAAAAATATTTTAAGAAATATTAAAATAATAAAAATAAAAAGAATTTGGAAATTATAAAAAATATATTTTAAGAAATATTAAATAATAAAAATAATAAGAACTTAGAATTATAAAAAAATATTTTAAGAAATATTAAAATAATAAAAATAAAAAGAATTTGGAAATTATAAAAAATATATTTTAAGAAATATTAAATAATAAAAATAATAAGAACTTAGAATTATAAAAAAATATTTTAAGAAATATTAAAATAATAAAAATAAAAAGAATTATAAAAAAAAAATAGAAATAAAGAAAGAAATTATAAAGTAATTAGCTTATAATTACACCATGTAATTACCTGTAATTCATAGCCTCTCCCTATGAATTGGAGAGTGTAATTATGCCCTGCCAAGCACACCCAATTACCTTCTGATTAGAGAGTGTAATTATATCCAATTACACCAAATTACGAGGGTGACTTTCCAAACGGGCCCTAAATGTTTTGGCCAAATCCTATTTTGGTGTAAAATTTGGTGTTTTGGAGCTCCAATCCAACACTAAATTCTGCACCACACATTTTACTAAATTTGATGTAACACTACTTCATCGTATCAATTGTATCATATTTACGTATTGTCATGTGCTTTTGGTTATTAGTCGTTTTTACTACTTCATCGTATCAATTCACTTTATTAAATATTTTAATATTATTTTATTATAAAAATTTTTATTAAAATTTTAATTAAATCTCTTATATATTTAATTATTTCTTATGTAATATTTTTTATCGTGTTTACATATTGTTATGTGCTCTTCGTTATTAGTTGCCTTTTCTATTCCGTTTCCTTTCCTTTTTGTCATATCTAGTTTATTCTGCTTATGGGTTTTTGAGACGATGGTTCCTAGGAAACAACCTCTCTACTTCTATAAGGTAGTGGTAAGGTCTGCGTACATTCTACCCTCCCCAGACCCCACTTGTGGGATTCCACTGGGTATGTTGTTGCTATTTTTAATTTTAGATATAAAATTTAACTTTTTTTTATAAATTGATTTTTCTATATATTACTTTTTTTAAATTAAATTTATGCTAATTTTACTATAAATTGTAATTGGATATAACTACAATTAACCTTCACAAAAATTAATAACACACACATAAATTATTAGGCAAATAATACAACGTTCTTTAAAATAACTAAAAATAATAAACATTCAACAAAGTAGTAATTGATATGCATCAAAATTGAAATTCACAATATGATAATTGAGAATGCACCAATTCAAGATGTGTTGGAAGGTTCAACTCCGATGGTAGAAATGGCAATAAATGAAAATTATCAATTTCAACAATTTCTAGTTTGACATAAAAAAAATTAAGGACAAAGAAGCTCATTTTGAACTATGTAATGCATTAATAAATCATTTGTGTGAGCAATGTAGTGATCTTGAAAGTTGAATATTTATGTAGAATTTAAAAATAAACTTTTCATTTATGTAATGTTTATTTAATTATGTTTGTATTATCCATATTATGTATAATATATAATATTTGTTAACAATTTAAATTATTTAAAAAATTATGGTATAAAATAATTTTATATTAGACTATAAAAGAAAAGAATATGAATTATATATGGTAAATGTTTAAAAAAGAATTTGTTTTAGGAGACAAGAAATAATAATACTATAATAATGAAAAGAAGGAAAAATATTTCTTTTTTTGTGTAAAATTTGGTGCTGACACTATTTTAGTGTACAATTTGGTGTTATGTGGGTTAGAGATGCCCCAAGTGAGAAAAGTACTAACAGAAAATTTACCAAGTTAATAGTATTGCTGGTGAAGAAGATCTTGGCATAATTGGGCTAATTGTATAATGTTGGAGGATTCCCAAGAACACTAATGACCTCTTCAAAAAGAAACGATTCTGGAACATGAAAGAACCCTAAGTTGCTTGGACTTGGGTGCGGATGTCCAATATGGGTGCCGATCCAAAGGACGGATCCTTCGTGGTCTAATGTAAAAGGCGTGACATAGAGATTTCTATATAAAAGGTATTCCATTTTCTTCAATTTCACCTTTTCTTTTATATTGATTACAGAAATCATTAAAACCGTCCAAACTTTCCCCATCGATTTTGGTCAAAGTAGCCGAAACCGGTTGACCAAATTGGACACGGATCCCACACCCACACGCACACCCATATCGTGTCGACATGGGTGCAGCACCAAAAGTGAAGAGTCCGAGCAACTTAGAAAGAACCAACTCATGGTATGGATATGATAGTAGAGACAAATTTCGGGGTGCCAGACACAATGTATATATTGCTTGGGAAAGACTCCGGAGAAATGGGTCATATTTTACTTGGAAGTTGATATTTCTGGTCTGGAAAACTCTATGTATAACTTGGAGTGCATTTACATTGCACTGGTTTATACTTGTCTAGCTTGTAATTTATTTTTGAAATTGAGTCAGTCATTTGTTAAATTTGAATATTATACGAAATTGATGGATGAATTCAGGCATTGAATTCTTGCTATGTGCTCTTGCAGGGAAAGAGAGAATGCTTTGCGTCGTGCCTGTTTGTATGTTATGATTTGATTCGCCCGGATGTTGCCCTTGAGCTAGCTTGGATGAATAATATGATCGACTTTGTTCTCCCTTACCTGTTACAGGTATACGGACTCTCCATCCTAACCCTGTGTCTGTGTTAGCCTGCTTATCTTCTTTCAAGGAGAAAAATCATTTGCGTTCGTTTTCATTGTGGATATTCTGCCCTTTTTAAGTTTTTATTGGCCTCGTCTGGTGGATGTGTATGCTAGTGTATCCTTGTCATGGCTACAAGGATGTCTGATTCGCCGGAAAAACCTGTTTGTACTTGTCAGAAAAATAATGAGGGTTTTGTTTTCCCCTTGGGTGTGTTTCACCTGATATTCTTATTGTCTCCCTTCTGGAGCCCATTTCTGATTATTTTGTGTATAGTTCACTATGATAATGTAAGAAATATAAATATGCAGTGCAGGTCACACGTCATTGTTGCCTCCTAGCCTCTATCATTTGCAGTAATCGTTTTGTTGTCTGCTTTAGTTTTGCTAATGATATATACTGTAATCTGCAAACTAATTTCTGATTCCTCTCTCTCATGTAGTATATTCGTGAATATACTGGCAAGGTTGATGAGCTGATAAAAGATAAAATAGAAGCTGAAAGTGAAGCAAAAGCCAAAGAGAATGAAGAGAAAGACATTATGAAGCAGCAGGTATTCTGTAATCTATATTTCAAGTAATTCTGTAGTCTACTGCTAATAGCTTGAAACATAACCAACATTGCAAAAGCTTTTGGTAAGGTTTAGACAAGTGTGACATCAAATGCATGCCTTTATGCGGATAAATTGGCCATTGCTGAACTTCTTCACTTTTGGTTGTAGAATATGTATGCGCAGCTGCTGCCTCTGGCTTTGCCTGCTCCACCAATGCCGGGTATGGGAGGAGGTTTTGCTCCATCCCCACCACCTCCAATGGGTGGAATGGGAATGCCTCCATTTGGGATGCCACCTATGGGTCCCTACTAATCCAATGTCACGTCAGATACTGCTGTAAACAATGATCACTAGCGAAGCACACGGTTGGGTCCGTTAGAGTTGGGGCTGTTTCCCTTCAGCAAATAACCATTCTGTTATGTCATACGGTGCTGATATCTCCGTTGTAATATATATATTTTTTTCTTTTAGAAGAGGCAATTTTTTGCATCACAATTCTATATATTCAATTAAAATGCATACAAGATTATGATTCCTGCAAAAGAATCAATCCATTTAAAGTACCTACAGCACTTTCTTTAAGTCAAGCGTGTGCTTTTGGCTCAACAATTCCAGTTAGGGGTATATATGGAATCGGTTGGTCTGATTTTCTTAAAATATCAAATTATATGTCCGCTTTTTAAATTTATAAATTAAATCAAATTAATGAACTTCAGATTTTTCAACCTTGATTTTTTTTTCGAATTTCTCAATTTTTTGGTTAGTTTGGATTTTTCCAGTTAAGTATTCATACAAAAATATATATTATTTATGTTTCAAGTATATTTTTAGTTCGAGCAGGATTACAACATCCAAGGTGTTTCTTAAAAAAAATAAAATAACACAAAATATGATATGATGATTACACTAAAATATTCAACAAAAATACTAATGAAAATCGCTTAAAATAAGTATTGCAAATAAGTATTGCAAATAAATAATTCATTCATAATAAAAATGAGCATATTCATAAAGTATTAAATTATGCCAAATTAAGTCTAATAATTAGTATTAATTACATGACTAATTATTAAAGAAAAACTAAAAATAACTTTGTATTTTAATTGTCTAAACCAATATAAAATAGAGGAACGAATATTCAACATTATTTTTTTTGAGTGTTTATTTATTTTTATTTTTTTGATTTGAGCTTTGTTAGAATTATCAATATCTATGGATTACAATCTTTATTGGACGATTCAAAATTCGAAGTGAAATTTTGAAATAATATGTTAAAAGATAAGAACTATGAAAAAGTATGAGAAATATTTATGAATTATATGGGCAACTGTGTTGGCTTGACAAGGCAAGACTGTGGGACTTGATGTGTAACACCCGTGAAATGGCGAAAATACCCTAGAATTGACCTTGCGCATAATGTATCTTCCATTGCTCCGTTTGCAAATCCGAGATCGAATTTGCAATTAGGGAGAAAAGCTGAGTCAGAAAATGGTCTCGATCTGCGTTTAACTCAAAAAAATGCAATTTATTTTTTTTAAAGAATGCTTAAAACTGTGGGGTTTCCGTTCCCCTTCCACGACGCCGAGTGGATGCGGAACCACACTTGGAGATTTTTCAAAAAATTACGAAAAGTAAAAAATTCGCGAAAAAGTGCAAAAAAGCACTAGTGCGTAGCTAGTGTAAGAAAGGAGCAGTTTCGTTTTTTGTTGTGGGAAAGGGAAAATCTGACTTTCCCACACCCCATATCCTAAACTAAGTCAGTTTTTAAGTCTATTAAAGTTCAAAAGCATTTTTTTCTTCACATCCATACGTGAAAAACAAGGAAACCCTTCCCAGAACTTCAAGCATAGGATCAAGAACAATTAGAGCATTCAAGATAATCCCTTCAATCTTCCAAGAAGTCATTTCAAGGTATGTAAGGCCACCTAAAAAGTATTATTTTGATAATATCGTTAGAAATAGAAGCTAGTTTTCATCCATGAACTTGCAAGCGTTGATTGATACTACATTCATGTGAACTTTGTAAAGTGTGTTAAATTTCATGAAAAATTTCATAGATTCTTGATGAATATTACGAATATTGGTCTCTACAACATCCAATCCAAGAATTGTTATCAAGTACATATTCAATTATGATCAAGATTTATTATTGTTGATTTTCTTGAACATCTTGATACTATTTTAAGAAAAGGAAGACTAGTTTGAGTACCCTTGAGCTAAGTTCAAGATGTGCATTTTAAAGATTTATTTTGCATTTTAGCCAAGAAAAATTTAGTATGTTTTGAGTCACTGAATTGATTCTAGTTTTCAGTTAAGTTAAAGAAGTCATATGGGAAAGCTAAGCAACAAGTTGGGCTAAATTCCCGAGAAATAGATTTTAAGAATTTCAAGTCTTAAGTATGAGCTATATAAGGTTTTGGGAGTAGTATTGAGCACCGATATGGGTGAGAGTAGAATAAATTACTTGAACTCATAAATTATGTAGCCAGCATAGGATAGGATAGGATTGTACTACGGTACCTTCCTCTTTAACCACTGAGATGGCCCAATTATGGGATGGATCCACTCCCCTAGTTCATCTGAAACAACCCCAAAAAGTGCCCAAAAACGTGCCTCGGAATGCCAAAATTTTGATTTCTTTATATCTAAAAATCCATTCATTATTTTGAAAATTCAACTTCATATTTGTGATCATGGGGTCCAAATTAAGTGAAGAAGGGTCTAACCTCAATTTAAGGGCGAAAGAATAGCAGTTATAAATTTTTGAAGGACTAATTCCAGAGGGCTTTGGGGTCCAAATTAGGTGGAAAAAGGTCTAACCTCAATTTAAGAGCGAAAGAATAACAATTACAAATTTTTAAGGGATGAATTCCAGAGGGCTTTCTGTGATGCCTCCGCGACGTGCCTTGGGCGCACCATAGTGTAAAGTCCTCTCCGCGATGCGGAGATGTGTTTTTGGTCATCTGGCAGTTTTTAAGTGTGGTCTAAGATATTCTAAGTGTTGGGCCTAAATTTTCCAAACATATTTTTATCCATACTTAGTCTTATTTCACCCTCATAACACCCAAAAATATTCCCCAATATTTTTTCAAACACTTAGACTTAACCCTAAATTCAAGTCCCAAACTCAAGGCCAATCTCAAAGATTTCCTCAAGGACCTCACCCAAGCTTCAAACCTCCATTAAAGATTTCTTCAAGAACTTCACAAAAGCTAAGGTATGTGGTGTTGAACCATTGAGTCCTTCGACCCATGGTGCCTAAAATGAGCATATTCATAAAAGTCTTCTTCAAGAACCTCTCCAAAGCTAAGGTATGTGGTGCTGAACCATTGGGTCCTTCGACCCATGGTGCCTAAACTCTCTTTTAATTAATATTGCATGATTTAAAGTTGATTTTACATGTGGGTCTTGTATATTGAGAAATTTACTGCACAGCGATTTTTAATACATGAAAGTATGGTTGTTTTAACATGTTTTGAGCCTCAAATCTTGGATCCAATGTTGGAATTGATGAGGGATTTTGATGTGAATTTCTTGGAGGTGTTGCAAGGTGTTGATTAAAGATTTTACCACTGATTTTCCTACATGATTTCATCTCTAAATTGCATGCTCTTTTACATCCATTACACACCCGCCAAGTGTTTGATAAAATGTCCAGTTGTGATTTCTTCAGGAATTGAAGATTCAAAGCATGAGATATGATATGCATGATGTTTTAATGATAAAATAAGCTTATAGACATGATATATATATATATATTATTTACATAATGTGTTGTATTAGGCAATGACTAGTCCCGGGGGCATAAGTACCCGAACGACCATATGTGCACCACAACTATGAGTAGGAGGCTATGAGACATTTTAGGAAATATTTCGAATGATGGTGGGGGCTTCTTGTGTACCCAAGTGGTTGTGTGGATCTTTGGTGTCTATTTTTTTGGTTAGGTATATTGTTGCTAGAAAGTTCATAGGTGTTGATTCGAGTTTGTATTGCATTAGGTCTTGCTTTATGACTTGTTGGATTTGATGTGGTGGATTTTGATGATGTACTTGGGATGGAATAGTGCTAGTTTTCATCCATGAAGGTCTTGCTTTATGACTTGTTGGATTTGATGTGGTGGATTTTGATGATGTACTTGGGATGGAATAGTTTCATGCATGTTGTGTCTCCATGGATGGTGGGACCCATAGAGTTAGAATTTGACTCCGTAATGAACCCATCTTTAAATGGGAGGTTGTTAAGTGGTAGCAAGAGAGGTAGGTCCATTCTTGACTTAAGGTACAATTGGTCTCTAAGGGGTTGCATTTTTCATCTTGTGAGAATTGGAGGTGTTGAATCTAAGTTGGTTGTTTATAGATTTTTCATTGGTGATAGATGAGGCCTTGAATGTCCTTTCTGATATTTTAAATTTTGGAGTAATGTCCCTTGATTTGACTAGTACACCGGTTTTGCCTATAAGTCTCATGAGTAAGATCTGTAGTCCTTACCCTAATAGGTTTATAATATTAGAAGCCTCTTGGATTTAGTAGGCTATTGCCAGGGATAGTGAGTAGATTCTCTTCTATTGTTATGACTTTATTGACCCTAGATAAGGCCATGTTCTGACCAACGTTTTGAGTAGGGTGATTTGATAGGTTCGGGAACTGCTATTTCTTGTGTTATCCCTTGGTGCTAGTAGGATTCATATATATGTGGGTTTCATTCGTAGGTTCCTTTCACCCATGAAGCCCAATTTTCTTTTTATGAAAATTGCATGATTTCAAGAGGTATTTCTTATGGGTATCTATTATTATGAAATATGAGTATGAAATATGTTGGGATTTTGTAAAAAATTATTGATTATGCATGAATATCTATTTTGAGCTTATACTATGAAGTGATCTTTGTCTATTGAGACTATACATAATTCAAAATATGAAATCTATGAACTATGAGCTAATCTTTGTCTATTGAGACTTTAGATGATTCAAGCTATGAAATCTATGAACTATTGTGAAGTTTTGATATGATTTACAAGTTTTCCGTGATGGGGTTTTACCATGATGTCGGTGGGCTGATTTACATGATTTTAAGATGCATTGATTTCACTATTTGATGATCTATACTCTTGCATTTTGCACGATTTGAACATGTCCTCATCTGTGCCCACCAAGTGTTTGATGAACTGCCAAGTTAAGAATTCTCAAGATATGTACATGTTTTACAAGTCAAGTGACTTTATGATGAATATAGGCTATCGAGTATGTTATGCATTCATGAAATTATCTATGATTATGCAAGTATAAAGTTAGGCCCTTTTAAAAAAAATTATTTTCAAGAAATCCTACATGGATTTTACTTATTTTAATTTGAAATTTGAATATTATGGTTCATAAGATTCTATTGATGCATGGGTAGTGTTTATTTGATGATTTTAATGTGATTTAAACTGTTATAGGAGGATTTACTTTGGGTTTATGAAGTTATAAGTATGCATGTTCCCCTTTTGAAATTATTTATGCATGAGAGATTACACTATGGATTTACATATAGAATTAATTATGTTTTCACTTCAACTTTATATTATAAATGTTGATTCTAAATGGAGTCTTAATTACCCATGTCATTTCCTCATTGTTCATAGCATACAAATTATTTTTAAAAAAATTATGTTATGGGTAAGCCCAATTTCGTTTTGTGGTATGATTTTGATAAAAGGTTCGTTATTGATAATATTGTGATCACATATATGTATTTGGTTTTGGCTCTTTAAGCATTTTAGGTGCTTGCTCCATTTTGTATATGAATGAGCTATTCTTATGCATGAGTATTATGACTATGAAATTATAATTTTGGCATTTGAGCCTAAGTATGAATTATTATGAATGGTGTTTGACTTTTAAGCCCAATTGTGCATTGAAATGAATTGGAAAATGACTGTTGCCTTTTTGAAAGTATGTACGTGCATATTATAAGTATTCTTGTGGGATGACGACTTAGCTTGTGGTGTTGTGGGTCTTGGGGTAGTTTGGGCTATTTGCATAGCATGTTTCTAATAAGTGTAAAACCCGTAAGGTTGTAATAAGATGGTTGATCTATGTGGTCAATTATAAAGGGTTAGTTGCTTCACTAAGATTGATCTTTTGTTGAGCTTTGTCCCCAACGAGTTAAGGATAGCAAAAAGGTTGTTAGAACTCCTTAGGGATTATGGTATGAGTGTGCATTGGTTTTTTTGGTAAGGCTGGTGTTGTGGTTGATGCTCTAGATAGCCTAGAGTGTGTGGATAATGGTGGTAATGAGATGCCTAGTAGAGTCCATCGGTCGGCTAGATAGGGAGTTAGGTTGAACGAAGTTGAGAATGGTAGTATAGGGTTCATGATGGTTCCAAATCTTCTTGGGTTGAGAGGACTAGATTAGGCAAGGCCTTGATTTCCGTCTTATTAGAGTTGAAAGCTTTGGGTGGAAAAGAATGTTAGAGTGGAGGTTGTCTCCCAAGGTGGAGATGGTGGTCCATGGTACCAAGTGGGTTAGATGAGTTTAAGGTTGACAATTGAGTTGAGGATTGTGAATCCTTATAGAGTGTAAAGGAGGCTGGAAAGATTGTATAAGTTTGGGAATTGCTTATGGGTGTAGATATGGTCGTCCAGTTCTTCATGCTTCTAGGTGGATGTGATGTGTTGGTGACTCTAGTGTTATAGAACACTTTGAGGTTATGGGTGTTAAGGAGGATAAGTTGGCTTAAGAGAAGGTCTCGGTGGGGGTGTTTGATGGATGAGTGGAGAAGTTGATTGATAATGATGTAGTGTCCTTCAAGGCCCTTTGGGAAGAGTCGTCAATTCGTATGTGTCTCTCGGGGAGCCAGAGCGGGCATGGAGGAGTAATATCCACATATTTTCATTCTATTCAAGCTTATGATAACACGACAAGTCCCTTTTATGATTTCAAGTCTTGCATTTCAGCCCCTATGTCATTCATGTTTAAGTTAGACAGTTCATGATGATTTTAAACTTATGTTGAGATTTTGAAAATGACATTTTAAATGTAATGTTGCATTCTTGTCAGGGCTGATTTGTTCATGGTTATTCTTGTCTTATACGTCTCTTCTACATTCGGGGACGAATGTTTCCAAGGGGGAGATATTGAAACGACCCTAAAAAGTGCCAAAAAACGTGCCTTGGAATGCCCAAAATTTTGATTTCTTTATATCTAAAAATTCATTCGTTATTTTGAAAATCTGACTTCATATTTGTGATTAGGGGGTCCAAATTAGGTGAAAAAGGGTCTAACCTCAATTTAAGAGTGAAAGAATAGCAATTATAAGTTTTTAAGGATTGATTTCAAGAGCATTCCGCAATGCCTCCGCGACGCGCCTTGGGCGCGCCATATACAAATTTTTAAGGGACGAATTCCAAAGGGCTTTCCGCGATGCCTCCGCGACGCGCCTTGGGCGCGTTATAGTGTAAAATCATCTCCGCGTCCTCTCTGTGATGCGGAGATATATTTTTGGTCACCTAACAGTTTTTAAGTATGGTCCAAGATATTCTAAGTGTTGAGCCCAAAATTTTCAAATGTATTTTTATCTATACTTAGTCTTATTTCACCCTCATAACACCCAAAAACATTCCCCAATATTTCCCAAAACACTTAGACTCATTTTTAACCCTAAATTCAAGTCCCAAACTCAAGGCCAAACTTAAGGATTTCTTCAAGGACCTCACCCAAGCTTCAAACCTCCATTAAAGGTTTCTTCAAGAACTTCAGAAAAGCTAAGGTATGTGGTGTTGAACTATTGAGTCCTTCCACCCATGGTGCCTAAACTCTCTTTTAATTAATATTTCATGATTTAAAATTGATTTTACATGTGGGTCTTGTATATTGAGAAATTCACTACATAATGATTTTAGTTCATGAAAGTATGGTTGTTTTAGCATGTTTTGAGCCATAAATTTTGGATCTAATGTTGGAATTGCTGAGGGGTTTTGATGTAAATGTCTTGGAGGTATTGCAAGGTGTTGATTAAAGGTTTTACCACTGATTTTCCTGCATGATTTCATGTCTAAATTTCATGCTCTTTTACACTCATTACACACCCGCCAAGTGCTTGATAAAATGTTCGGTTATGGTTTCTTCAGGAATGGAAGATTCAAAGCATGAGATATTTTATGTATGATGTTTTAATGATGCAATGAGCTTATGGACATGATATATATATGTATGTTTTACATAATGTGTTGTATTAGACCACGTCCAGTCCCAGGGGCATAAGTGCTCGGGCGACCATGTGAGGGGTGAGTACCTTGCTACCAGGGTGTCCAGGTGTCAACGACATCAAACATGTGAGGGGTGTAGTACCTTGCCACCAGGATGTCCGGGTGTGAATGACATCAACCATGTGAGGGGTGTAGTACCTTGCCACCAGGGTGTCTGGGTGTGAACGACACCTCCCATCCAAAGTTGGGATTCTAGCTTGGTCTCTTCTACACATATGATATCTTATATAAGCATGATTTATCCTAGCATGTTTTCTTATGCATCGATCATACATGCCATATTACTATATTGTGCTTATTGTCTAATATATGCATTTTGATTATGAAGCTAGTTTATTGTTGCATTGCATCCTACATACTTAGTACATTCAAACATACTAACGTATACTCTTGCCTATGAGATATCACCATGTAGGGACCGAAGTTCTTATTATTTCTTCTTGTGGCTAGAGGGATTGTTCAAGTTAGCCTTGGAGAGTCCTCTATTCCGGGGACAAAGACTATTCTCTTATGCTATGTATTAAGATTCTCTTAACTTTATTGTATACTTATGACTATTAGGGTGAGCCCGATTGTATGTCTTGGCCCTCGCCATTATCTATGTAATAGAGGTATTATTGGACAAAGCTATGTATTATGCTATGAGTTGACTCTATTATCTCTTGACTCTATGTTATGACAAGTTCTCCCTTAGTCCCTTTTGCCAAGGCCCTTTGGGAAGAGATTGACTCTATTATCTCATGAATCTATGTTATGACAAGTTTTCCCTTAGTCCCTTTTGCCTTTATTTCCATTCTTGAAATGTCATTTAATTGCTTTCGCGACCAAGGATGTGTAATGATATGCTATGAGGCTTATTTGTTTGCCGGTCACGTCAAAGACCTAGGCTTGGGTCGTGACACCCTTATCGAGCATGGTCTAATACAACACTTTATATATAATACATTACATATCATTCGCCGATCACGTCTAGGTCCAAGGCTTGGGTCATGACAAAGATAGTATCAGAGCACTCGGTTAATAGATCCTCAGAGTCCAACATACCACATCGATTAGAGTCTTATTCATGGTTGTGTTGTGCACCACAATAGGTGTTGATTCGAGTTTATATTACATTAGGTCTTGCTTTATGGCTTGTTGGATTTGATGTTGTACTTGGGATGGAATAGTTTCATGCATGTTGTGTCTCCATGGATGGTAGGACCTGTAGAGTTAGAATCCGACTCCCTAATGAACCCATGTTTGAGTGGGAGGTTGTCAAGTGGTAGCAAGGGAGGTAGGTCCATTCTTGATTTAAGGTACAATTGGTCTCTAAGGGGTTGCATTTTTCATCTTGTGAGAATTGGAGGTGTTGAACCTAAGTTGGTTTTTATAAAATTGTCATTGGTGATAGATGAGGCCTTGAATGTCCCTTTTCGATGTTTGAAGTTAGGGTAGTGTCTTTTGATTTGACTAGCACACCATAGATTTGTCATTGGTGATAGATGAGGCCTTGAATGTCCTTTCCGATATTTTAAATTTTAGAGTAATGTCCCTTGGTTTGACTAGTACACCGGTTTTGCCTATAAGTCTCATGAGTAAGATCTATAGTCCTTCCCCTAATAGGTTTATGGTGGTTTTGGTGATGATAATGTGGTTCGTTCCCTAATGAAGTAGTGCATATGAATCATTTGAGGGTAGTACTACGAGTTCAAGAAAGAAGGTTGGGTGCTAAGTAGGTGAGATGGGAAATTTGGTGGCAAGAGGTTGCCTTCCTAGGTTGTATGGTGCCGGGTGATAGTATTAAGGTGGACTTTAGTAAGACGAAGGTGATTAGACAGTAGCCTAGACCTTTGACTTCACCAGATATTGGAAGCCTCTTATATTTATTGGGCTATTACCGGGGATAGTGAGTAGATTATCTTCTATTGTCATGACTTAGCTGACCTTAGATAAGGCCATGTTGTGATCGATATTTTGAGTAGGGTGATTTGATAGGTCCGGGAGTTGCTATTTCTTGTGTAAAAAATTGTTGATTATGCATGAATATCTATTTTGACCTTGTACTATGAGCTAATCTTTGTCTATTGAGACTTTACATGATTCAAGCTATTAAATCTATGTACTATTGTGAAGTTTTGATATGATTTACAAGTTGCCCATGATGGGAGTTTACCATGATGTTGGTAGGTTGATTTACATGATTTTAAGATGCATTGATTTCACTCTATGTTATGACAAGGTCTCCCTTAGTCCCTTTTGCCCTTTTTTCCATTCTTCAAATGTCATTTAATTCTTTTTTGACCAAGGATGTGTAATGATATGCTATGAGACTTGTTTAGGATTTCTTCGGGTTCCCCATTCGCCGATCACATCTAGGTCTAGGCTTAGGTTGTGACAAAAGAAGTCAGGTTCCCTGGTAAAGTTCGAGATGGCTCTGGAAGCATGGGGAAGACATTGTATCACCACGAAGCTCATAGTGGTGGTTGTCAGTTAGAGAAGCTCCCCAAGTTAAGAAATTATGTTATACTTGTTAATTTTCAGCATGTTATTTTCAACATACCAGTCTTATGATTATTGTTACTTCTTTGATGAATTATGATTATGTCTTTTATGATATATTATGATATCCTAATTAAATGTTTTGGCCATCTTACATACCGTACATACCACATACTGATGTCCTTAGGACCTCCATCATTTTATAATGCAGATGTAGGTGATAGAGTTCCTCAGCAGTTACTTCGTTGAGAACCTGCCACCTATCAGTTTATTATTGAGGCCTCTTCTCAGTCCGAGGTGCTATGAGTTATGTTATTTCATTTCAGTTTTCATTTTCAGTTCTGCCTTCTTGGGGCGTGTCTCAATAGTCCTTTCAGACAATTTTAGTAGAGGTTCTATGGACCATGTGTTAGTATTTCAATTTCTAGTTATATTCAGACATTGCTTATGAGCTTTGATATTCAGTTGTGCAGAACACTCTTGATTAGTCATTGCTTTTATATAGCTTTTCCACTATTTCTAAGTCTTCCGCTGAGTAAGTAGCCAGGACAAATGGTTCGCTTGGGACCAGAAATGATTTTCGAGTGCCGGCCACGTCTAGGATGTAGGCTCGGGGCATGATAAACTTGGTATCAGAGCATAGAGTTCAAGAGTCCTAGGAAGTCTATAGAATCGTGTTTAGTAGAGTCTGTATTATGGGTATGAAGCGCATCACATCTATAATAGGGAGGCTACGGGACATTAGGAAGTGTCATCATTGATTGTTATTCCTTGTCTCGTGCTTCAGAGTATATCTTTGTGAAGTTCCTTCTAACTCGTGTTTTAACTCATGCGTTCACACCGTGTTTTTTTTCAGATCATGCCTCCTCGCAGAGCTACCAGACAAGTGAGGGGTAGAGGGTGCCCAACCAAGAGAAATGCAAACCAACCTGGCTGAATTTCTGAGGAACCTAGAGGTCCAGTTATGCCTGTGGAGCAGCCACAGCAGGTAGACATTACCAATGCTGAGCTTCGCTAGGACATTCAGACTTTGGCTCTGACAGTCACCACTCAGGGAGGTCGCCAAGGAGATGGTAGGAATGATGGGGTGAATACCGCCAAAGTTAGAGAGTTTTTGAGGATGAACCCACTAGAGTTCACGGGGTCCAATGTGAAAGAAGATCCGGAGAACTTCATTGAGGAGCTTCAGAAGGTATTTCAGGTGATGCTGAGCGGGTTGAGTTGGCTGCCTACCAGCTCAAGAGGGTAGCTAGGGTTTGGTTTGACCAGTGGAAAGGGAGCAAGGCAGATAGGGCACCAGCTATTAGTTGGGCAGTGTTTGAGAAGGCCTTTTTGGGACAGTACTTTCCTAGAGAGATGAGGCAGGCTAAGGTAAAGGAATTTTTGAACTTGAAGCAGGAGAATATGAGTGTATGAGAGTACAACCTCAACTTTACTCAATTGTCCCGTTACGCTCCAGTTATGGTGGCAGACATGCATACTAGGATGGTCCTCTTCGTGTCCAGGCTCTCTCGAATTACTAAGAGAGAGGGCAGGAATGTGATGTTGATTAGGGATATAGATATAGCTCGTTTGATGACATATGTTCAACAAGTAGAGGAGGAGAAGATGTAGGATAGGGAGGATTTCAGAAACAAAAGGGCCAAGACATCGGGCCAGGAGTCAGGCAAGAGAGGGACTGAAGGTGCAAGTCACCCATCTTTTCAGCCTAAGATTACCTAACCAGCACCTTTATCCGCTAGTGCACCTGCATCAAGAGTCAGGAATGAGTAGAGTTCAAAGCATCGTAGGTTCCCGAGCAGTCAGTCATAGGGTAGTGTAGCTCAGAGAGCGAATCGTTATCCTACTTGTGGTAACTGTGGTAGGTCTCATCTCGGAGAGTGCCTTATATGCACAAATGGATGTTTCAAATGTGGTCAGGTGGGGCACTTCTTGAATGATTTCCCTATAGGAAAGCAGAATATAAGAGATACCAGATCACAGAAAGTCTCTAAGCTACCTCATAGGGGTACTACATCGGGGACAAGCAGGGCCACAAATCGCTTGTATGCCATGGGCACCAGACAGGAGCAAGAGAACACACCAGATGTAGTTATGGGCATGCTCAAAATCTTTACTTATAATGTCTATGCATTATTAGACCCAGGAGCCACTTTGTAATTTGTAACCCTATATGTAGCTATGAAGTTTGGGGTTAATCCAGAACATTTTCTTGAGCCTTTCAGTATTTCTATTCCTATTAGAGAGTCCATTTTAGCCCGAAAAATCTATAGGGGTTGTCCAGTCTCTGTTTATCATAAGACCATTGTAGCTGATTTGGTGGAGTTAGACATGGTAGAGTTTAATGTCATCCTAGGCATGGATTGGCTTTATAGTGGGTATGCCTCCATAGATTGCAGAACCAAAGTAGTCAAATTTCAGTTCCCTAACAAACCAATCTTAGAGTGGAGGGGTAGCTCAGTTTTTCCTAAGGGTCAGTTTGTCTCCTGTCTTAAAGCCAGAAAGTTAATTTCCAAAGGGTGTATATACCACCTAGTCAGAGTTCAGGATTCTCGTGCTAAGGCACCAACTCTTCAGTCCTTCCCCGTTGTGAATGAATTCCCAGAAGTCTTTCCTGAGGATCTTCCCAGAGCCCCTCCTGATAGGGAGATAGACTTTGGGATAAACACTTTTCTAGATACTCAGCCTATATCTATCCCTCCATACAGTATGACTCCTTCAAAGCTAAAGGAGTCAAAGTTGTAGGTAAAAGATCGGTTAGACAAGGGTTTCATTAGACTAAGCATCTCACCTTGGGGTTCTCCAGTTCTCTTCATGCGTAAAAAGGATGGTTCTCTATGAATGTGCATAGATTACCGTCAGCTAAACAAGATCACCATTAAGAACAAGTATCCTCTTCTCAGAATTGATGACTTATTTGACAAACTTTAGGGTGCTACCTATTTTTCCAAGATAGATCTCATATCTGGGTATCATTAGCTTAAAGTTAGAGAGAAAGACATTCCTAAGACAACTTTCAGAACCCGATATGGTCATTATATGTTTTTGGCCATGTCCTTCGGGGTAACAAATGTACCAGCAGCTTTCATGGATCTTAGGAGCAGGGGGTTGAGGCCGTATATAGATATGTTCATTATTGTGTTCATAAATGATATCCTGATCTACTCTCGTACTAAGGAAGAGCATGTAGACCATCTTAGAGTTATCCTTCAGACCCTTAAGGATCAGCAACTATATGCTAAATTTTCTAAGTGTGAGTTCTGGTTGGTATTTGTGGTATTTCTGGGGCACATTGTTCTAGAGAGGGTATCCAACTTGATTTCCAAAAGATTAAGGTAGTAAAGAATTGGCCAAGGCCCACAACTCCTACAGAGATAATGAGTTTCTTAGGTACCCACCACTCTCATAGAGATAAGGAGTGTCTTGGGTTTGGCGGGGTACTACAGATGGTTTGTAGATGGGTTTTCTTCTATCTCATCTCCCTTGACTAAGCTGACTCAGAAGAAGACTAAGTTCGAATGGTCAGAAGCTTGTGAGAAGAGTTTCCAAGAGTTGAAGACTAGGCTGACCACAACCCTGGTCTTATCCCTACCAGACGCAATTGATGATTTTGTGGTATATTGTGAAGCTTCCAGAGTTGGTCTGGGCTGTGTATTGATACAGAGAGGCAAGGTGATAGCTTATGCCTCTAGACAACTTAAGATTCATAAAAAGAATTACCCAACCCATGACCTTGAGCTTGCTGCGGTGGTATTTGCTATGAAGATCTAGAGACACTATTTATATGGTAGGCATGTGGATATATTCAAGAACAACAAATGTTTGCAGTATATGTTTGGCCAAAAGGAGCTAAAGTTAAGACAGAGGAGATGATTGGAGTTGTTGAAAGACTATGATATGAGTATCCTCTATCATCCAGGTAAAGCTAATGTAGTTGTTGATGCTCTTAGCAGGGTGACCGTGAGGAGCACAACTCATGTTGAGGAGGAAAAGAAAGAGTTAGCTAAGGAGGTTCACAGACTAGTTGTTTGGGGGTGTAGATCAAAGATTCCGATAAAGGTGGGATCATTGTCAGAAATGGGTCGGAGTCATCCTTGGTGGTAGAAGTGAAAGAAAAGTAAGACAGGGATTCTATCCTTCTCCAATTGAAAGAAGATGTTCAGAAGCAGAAAGTATTGGTGTTCTCAAAAGGGGAAGATGGTGCCTTGAGATACCAAGGCAGGTTATGTGTGCCTAATGTTGACGCCCTTAGAGATAGGATTTTGACTGAGGCTCATAATGCCAGATACTCTATCCACCCTGGAGCAACAAAGATGTATAAAGATTTGTGAGAAGTCTATTGGCGGGGTGGTGTGAAGAAGGACATTGTAGAGTTTGTGTCTAGATGCCCAAATTGCCAATAAGTTAAAGTTGAGCACCAAAGGTCTTGTGGGGTAGCCCAGAACATAGACATTCTGGAATAGAAATGGAAGATGATTAATATGAACTTCGTAACAGGCTTACCTTGATCCCGTAGACAGCATGATTCGATATGGGTCATAGTAGATAGAATGACCAAGTCTGCTCACTTTTTACCTGTCAAGATGACTGATACAACTGAGGATTATGCCAGACTCTATCTTAAGGAGATTGTTAGGCTACACGGGGCCCCTATATCTATTATTTCAGATAGAGGAACCCAGTTTACAACACAATTTTGGAAGTCTTTTCAGAAGGGGCTTGGTAAAAAGGTGAATCTTAGCACAGCTTTCCATCCACAGACAGACGGGCAAGTAGAGCGAACTATACAGACCTTGGAAGATATATTGAGGGCGTGCGTGATAGACTGTAAAGGTAACTGGGATGATCATTTACCTTTGATTAAGTTTTCTTATAATAATAACTTTCAGGCCAGCATACGGATGGAACCATATGAAGTTTACAGAAGGAGGTGTAGATCACCCATAGGGTGGTTTGAAGTTGGTGAGGCAGGATTGATAAGATCTGGTCTATCCATCAGGCTATATAAAAAGTAAAGGTTATCCAGGAGAGGCTTAAGACAACTTAGAGCTGATAAAAGTCTTGCACAGATGTTTGAAGAAGAGACTTGGAGTTTGAGGTAGACGATTGGGTGTACTTGATGGTATCTCCAGTTATGAGATTCGGGAAGAAAGAGACGCTCATCCCATGATACATTGGGCCTTATCAAATCATGGGAAGAGTGGGTAGCATTGCTTACGAGTTAGAATTACCAGCAGAGTTGAGTGTTATACATTCGATATTTCATATGTCCATACTTAAGAAGTGCTTGGGAGATCTCTCTCTAGTTGTCTCGATTGAAAGTGTGGGGATTAGAGATAACTTGTCTTATGAAGAGTTTCCAGTAAAAATATTAAACCAGAAAGTTCGTAAATTAAGGACCAAGGAGATTGCTTTGGTAAAGGTTTTGTGGAAAAACTAATTCATGGAGGAAGCTACATGGGAGGCCGAGGAAGATATGAAGGCCAAGTATCCACACTTGTTCGTTGGCCTAAATGAGGATCTTGAAGATAAACTTTTGTACTCCACCTTGAAGATATATATTTATTAAGTTAGAGAATCTTGTGGTTTGAGCTAATTTTGTCTGTACTGTTATCATTCGAGGATGAATGATCCCAAGGGGGAGATATTGTATACCCATGAAATGACAAAAATACCCTAGAATTGACCTTGCGTGTAATGTATCTTCCTTTGCTCTATTTGCAAATTCGAGACCGGATTTGCGATCAGGGCGAAAAACTGAGTCGGAAAATAGTCTCGACCTAACTTTAACTTAAAAAAACATGATTTTTGTCTTTTTAAAAGAATGCTTAAAATAATAGAATTTTCACTCCCCTTCCGTGATGCGGAGTGGATGCGGAACCACACTTGGGGATTTTTCAAAAATTTATGAAAAGTCAAAAAATTGAGAAAAAGTGCAAAAAAGCACTAGCGCGCGTCGCGCACTAGTGTAAGAAAGGAGCAGTTTCATTTTTTTGTGGGAAAGGGCAAATCTGACTTTCTCACACCCCATATCCTAAACTAAGTCTGTTTTTAAGTTGATTAAAGTTCAAAAGCATTTTTTCTTCACATCCATACATTAAAAGCAATGAACCCCTTCCCAGAACTTCAAGCATATGATCAAGAAAAATTAGGGCATTCAAGATAATCCATTCAATCTTCCAAGAAGTCATTCCAAGATATGTAAAGCCACCTAAAAAGTATTATTTTGATAATATCGTTAGAAATAGAAGCTAGTTTTCATCTATGAACTTGCAAGCATTGGTTGGTACTACATTCCTGTGAACTTTAGTATGTTCAATTTCATGGAAAATTTCATAGATTCTTGATGAATATTACGAATATTAGTCTTTACAACATCCAATCCAAGAATTGTTATCAAGTTCATATTCAATTATGATCAAGATTTATCCTTAAAAATCATACGGGTGGGTCGGCCATGAGCCCGGCAAGTGGCCTAGGTTGTCCGCCGGTATTGGTGGGGCCCGTGTAGATTTTCTTGAACATTTTTATACTAAAGAAAAGAAAGACTAGTTTGAGTACCCTTAAGCTAAGTTGAAGATGTGCATTTTAAAGATTTATTTTACATTTTAGCAAAGAAAAAATTTAGTATGTTTTGAGTTACTGAATTGATTCTAGTTTTCAGTTAAGTTAAAGAAGTCATATGGGAAAGCTAAGTAGTAGGTTGGGCTAAGTTCACGAGAAATAGATTTTAGGAATTTCAAGTCTTAAGTATGAGCTATATAAGATTTTGGGAGTAGTATTGAATACCGATATGGATGAGAGTAGAATAAATTACTCGAACTCATAAACTATGTAACAAGCATAGGATAAGATTGTACTACGGTACCTTCCTCTTTAGCCACTGAGATGGCCCAATTATGGGACGGATCCACTCCCCTAATTTCTCGTCCCCTACCCCGGGAAAGTACGGGACGACTTTGGCAGCGTGGCCAAGATGTTGTATCACCATGAAGCTCATAGTGGTAGTTTTCGGTTAGAGAAACTCCCCAAGCTAAGAAATTATGTTATACTTGTCAGTTTTCAGCATGTTGTTTTCAACATACCAGTCTTATGATTATTGTTACTTTTTTAATGAATTATGATTATGTCTTTTATGATATATTATGATATCCTGATTAAATGTTTTCGCCATCTTACATACCAACATACCACGTATTGACGTCCTTAGGACCTGCATCGTTTTATGATGCAGATGAAGGTGACAGAGTTTCTCAGTAGCCGCTTCATTGAGAACCTACTAGCTATCAGTTTATTAGTAAGGCCTCTTCTCAGTCCGAGGGGCTATGAGTTATGTTATTTCATTTCAGTTTTCATTTTCAGTTCTAGCTGATTGGGGCTTATGTCAGTAGTCCTTTCAGATAGTTTTAGTAGAGGTTCTATGGGCCATGTGTTAGTATTTCAGTTTCCAATTATATTCAGACATTGCTTATGAGCTTTGATATTCAGTTGTGCAGAACACTCTTGATTGGTCGTTTCTTTTATATAGATTTTTCACTATTTCTAAGTCTTTCGTTGAGTAAGTAGTCAGGCCAAGTGGTTCTCTTGGGACCAGAAATGGTTTTCGAGTGTCGGCCATGTCCAGGGTGTAGGCTCGGGGCATGACATGATGATGGAAAGATAATACTAATTCAAGTGTGGGCACAATGGTGACAAAAAGGCTAGGCAGCAGAATTATTCTAAGTGTTGGGGAAGGTGTAAAGTTGCCTAAGGCATGGAAGACATGTGTATGGCACATGTGTGGCTTTTTTAAATTCGAATTATGTACTAGCTATCGGAATATGACTGTTGTAAAATTAGTTTGTTTCAGATAGGCTTTTCTAGTAGGGTCATGTGTCAGGCACATGAGTAGTTGTAGCTTCCTTATCCTGTGTAACTACCTTGTGCAATCTTTATTTATTATGAGGTAGAAATTCATCTAAGACATCAAGAGAGTGTTCTATGCTTAGATAAATTCGTGAAGCCTTTTCCTTTGTATTGTGAGATCAATAAAAGATTGAGAAGCATTTTTGTAAATTGTTCTAAGTGTTATATATATAAGAACAATTCAAAATTAACTCACGGTCAGAGCAAGTAGAAAGAGTGGTAGGAAAGGTGATTTCCAATCAACCAATAGAAAAACGATCCAAAAAATAATGGAGAAAACTACAAGATATCCATGGAGGAACTGAAGCTGAGGTGGTGGAAGTTATGGGATGCGATGGATTGGCAAGAGGTTCAGGAGTTTATCCCAAAATTTATATTGTTGAATGACCAATATACCCTTTCGGTCAGGCAGACATGTTGTCTGCAAGGTATGTGATTATCATTACCTATATACTCCCTTCGTCCTGTGGCACTCTTTGACTTGGCATGGTGTTTAAGAAAAAATGGAAGACTTTTGAAACTTGTGATTTAAAATCATTTTTAGATATTTGTGTGGTTGAGAATTATTTTATTAAGGGTAAAAAGAGAATTTTAAAGGCAAATTATTCCAATTTGAGTAAGGTGACATTCTTTCTGGGATGGACCAAAAAGAAAAGGCGCCACATAAAATGGGACGGGGGGATTTGATTTTTCTAAAATTAAAATCAAATTGACTCAAGTACAGTTGATTGTTTTTTCAATACCAAATCAAACCATTAGTCATATTTTTTTTCTCAACTTAATTCAATTGTGGTTTGACGTATTTTTCGATTTAACATTGTTCACCCCTAGTTCTAGTAATATGCAACTCTTATAAGAATATCAAAATAAGAAAAATTACATGTCTGAAATGTTATTTAGGGTCACAATACTGATTAGTAACAAGCGATTTATAGGATAACGTTAAAACATAAATTGTATCTACTATTTATCTACTACTTACTAGTTACAAGAGCCCGTGCTAATATGGGTCGGGCTCAATATATATTATTTTTTTTGTCTTGATTTATGTGGCACTGATAGGTTTTTTAATATATTTAAAAAATTTAAGTTGTTAATTATTGCAACCTATGATACATTCCTGTATTTTTTAAATAATATATACTGCTTATTTTGTTCCAATTTATGTTGCACTTATAAAATTTTGAGGGTCAATCAAAATTTTATTTATTTTAAAATATTTTAAATTATTAATTATTGTAATTTATAGTATGTTTTATGTAACACACCATACACTATAAGTATTGGTACTATACATATGAAACATAATATGGACTTTCAAATTAGTGCCAATTTTAAAAGTGTTTGCATCTCAGAATGGAATCCGTGTTAAGGGTGTATCTTTGGACTATCTTTTAGTACTATAATGGGGCTAAACTTTTAGCCCAAGATGAAGAATAGCCAAGGCCCAACCACATGTTACAAGACTTGATTAATTGGGCCAAAGCAAAAGAAGAGAAAAATCTGCAAATTGGACAGCCCAAGTCCCTTACCTTTGGAGATCCATTTGGCCCAAATTTTAAATAAAAAGCTACTGTATCACTAGCTATTTATACTTGCTTATGTGTGGCTAAACATCCAAGCCAAAGTCAGCTAAAAAGCCATGTAAAAAGAGTACAAATAGCAACACTTTTTTCACTAAACGTTTGAGAGCAAATTTTCAGCTTCTAAGGAAATATTATATTCTCCTTTCTTCATACCTAAGAGCAGCCAAGAAAATCTTCTAGGGTTCTTCAAGGACTCTCTAATATTGAAGAGTAAGGTAAGAAATCTTAAGTATATGATTAGTATAATTTTCTCATAGTAAGCAAGAGT
>DF359054.1:4020-21444 GCA_000787875.1 Solanum virginianum
AACTTCCAGAACGAGCTGTGGCAAATTAGTTAGATGTTTCAAAACAATCATTTCTCGGAAGATTGTGAATAGACTGTCACTATTTTGTTAGTTAAGATTTCTTTATGCAATCATTTGGTGTATTGCCTGATCTTTCACTTTCCATCTTCAACTGTTTATCTGTTTGTTTATGGTCCTGCAGTACGTGGAACTGGAGGGGCTATTCCATCCGATACCAGTATTCTGGCAACAGTGGCCCAGCGCTCGTTTTAGTCCATGGTTTTGGAGCAAACAGGTCAACATCAAACACATTTTGCTTATAGGTATTAATTTGCAAACCTACACCACGAATAGAGTGTTCCCGTTATCCTTCCATTTATGAATCACTTTCTCTTTTGGCTCTTGACATTTTAATCGCATTACAGACTTTGAATTTCAACACGTAGATTATCTTTGTTACGTTTTGTCCTTCTATATACCAAAACCAAAAGTCTGTTATGCTAATTTTCTTCGAAGAAACTTGAATGGAAACTACAGAATAATACCAAGAACTTCGCGAGCAATCTTGTTTTCTTTACAAAGTACAGAAGATCTTAGACCAGTTGAGCAAATTTTTGCATGTAAAACTTTCAAATTATGGAACTTTGATCTCGACATCTTGCAACCATAGGCTAACAGTGGAACTGGCATAAATGGTACTCCACTGTTTCAATTTGTTTATCTGGTTTGAATTGACACGGAGTTTAAGAAAGTAAAACGAATTTTGAATTTTGTGGCCTTAAACTAAAGATATGTGAAATGTACCATAATTTCCTTTAATCTTATGGTCTTAACTGCGTAGAAAGTTAGAATTAAAGAGTTGCTAAAAAAGAAAGACACTTTTTTTGAAACAAACTAAAAAGGAAAGTAAGACAAACAAATTGAAATGGAGGGAGTACATATTTCTTTATAGTTGCAAACCAGAACACAGCATTCACATGTAGCTTATTTTGCTGTCTGTTGGTTGATTTGGTTTCATTCGAATCCAATATCAAATTTATTGGTCACCTGCATATAGATCATATTTTTCATATTGTTACTATTTCATTCTCTTTGAACTCGCATCTGGAATGATCCTTTTCCTACAGTGACCACTGGAGAAAAAATCTACCTGTTCTTGCGCAGTCACATCGGGTGTTCTCTATCGACCTCATTGGTTATGGCTATTCAGACAAACCAAATCCTCGCGAGCTTGGTGTAGACAACTTTTATACATTTGAAACATGGGGCTGCCAACTAAACGATTTTTGTAAGGATGTCATCGGAGATAAAGCCTTCTTCATTTGCAATTCCATTGGAGGTGAGCTCTTCTCCTTCTGTTTGTATCATAAGCTTACAGTTAGTATACTTATATTTTGGCAATAGATTCATTTCATATACTCATGAAATATTCCGCTTGATTCTCAAAAACAATTAAGAAGACATTTGTACAACAGCATACCGAATTTAATCCCATATCTGGGGACCAGAAAAGACATTCATATGAAATAAAAATAAGAAATTATATGCAAGAACGACTTGTAGAGGGAGCTTAATGCTCTAGGCTGTCTTTTTTTTGGTTTTGGTGCCTTCATCTCTTGGAATATTTTGTCTATGGGTCACAGTGGCAAAGGGATTTCACGAGGGGCATCATTTTCTCTAGTTCTTTGGGCTTACTATGTTATGTGATGTTTATAACCTGTAAAAGAACTTGCTGGTTTCCTCTGCAGGACTTGTTGGTCTTCAGGCTGCTGTTTTGGAACCAGAACTCTGTAGGGGCATTCTTCTTTTAAATATCTCTCTCCGAATGCTGCATATAACGAAGCAGCCTTGGTTTGGTAGACCACTGATTAAAGCATTTCAGAATTTATTGAGGTAACCTTCTTTATTCGCTATATCTCGAAGACTTGAGCCTTTGGTATCTGCACTGGACTCATCTAAGGTGTTTTTGCGTCAGAAATACTGAACTGGGGAAATTCTTTTTCAAGAGTGTTGCTACTCCTAAAGCAGTGAAAAACATTCTGTGTCAGGTAAACACCACGTAGCACCCTGGTGCGTAGAAACTTAATTTCACTGAAGAAATTTATTGCTCAGCTATAAGAAATGTGGTGCTTGAATTGTTATTCTGGACAACACAATTTAGAATTGCACATACATGAACTATTCAAAAGAGCACGGAATAATCCGACATCCAAAATCAAATGACTTCATTGTAAATTTTAAATCCTGGATCTATGCTTGTTTGCAGTGTTATCATGACACATCCCAGGTGACAGATGAGTTAGTACAGGCCATCCTTCTTCCAGGGCTTGAGCCTGGTGCTGTTGATGTGTTTCTCGAGTTCATTTGCTATTCAGCAGGTCCGCTACCTGAGGAACTACTACCTCAAGTGAAGGTGATTCTCGAACTATTGCTTTTACTTCCCATACGATGCTGTCTTATATCTATGTAATTCCGCAAAATGTGCATTTCTCAGTGTCCTGTTCTGGTGGCATGGGGTGACAAGGATCCTTGGGAGCCAATAGAACTTGGTAGAGCCTATGGTGAATTTGATACAGTCGAAGATTTCGTCGTGCTCCCTAATGTTGGCCATTGTCCTCAGGTATTTCCTCCCTCTTTCAAGTGTAGTCGCAATTGTCAACATGCCTGTGCTTTATTCATTATTATTTGCTTTCGGAGGCAGAAGAAGATTCAATATTGAAACTTCAGTGCTTCTTTTCATATATATATCTATACCCCGTGTAAAACATACTGAGTTCAGTTAAACCTGCATACTCAAAGTAGTTTATATACAAAGCAATAACGTCTAGCCAAGACGTTTCTTCAAACTTTGCATTTCATCTCGTGACAAAGGATAACTGTTGGTTTACTTAAAATCAAGTCTCATCTTGGCGTCAGGTTGTTAAATTTTAAACTCAGTAACGCGTCTCATTGTTGTGACATTTTGTAGGACGAGGCACCTCATCTTGTGAACCCTCTGGTGGAATCATTTGTTGCCCGGCATGCCAACGTTTGACAACTGAGTCGCTGTGAGCGTGTAATCTTGCTGTTTGCATCGGAATACACATTTGGTTTCGCGTCCAACGAAGGTTGCTTGCTAGTCAAAAATGACTGAAAAAAGTGTATAGAAGAACAAGAAAGAAAGAAAAGTGAGCGACAGTTTACTCTTAATTCATGTGAAGGGATATTTCTTTATACCACCCCTTCTTTGATAGAAGGTTGATCAGTTTGAACATTATTCGTTGAAAAATTATCGTATATATATATAGAAAATTATGCTTATTTAGTGAATGTAGAGAAACTTTTTTGGTTACTGTTCATATATTTAGCGTGAAAAATTTTGGATGTTTGATGTATTCATACTATAATACTAATAACTACGTGTCAATTTCAAATAAGTAAGGATGAGCTATATAAAATTTCATTTTGGCGTTTAAGCTCATATCATCGTTATAATTAATAAAATAAAAGTGATATGTGCTTATAAATATTAGCCGCTTCTTAAACACATTTAAACCGCTGCTAATTGAATGTAAATTATCGTTTTTTACATAAACTTACGGTTAAATTCTTCTGCATTTGGATATTTCTAATATTTGATGAGATAGTTAAAGTTGTTACTAAATTCAAATAAATTGCTGCCAAATACACCTAAATCGGTGTTAAATTCACCTAAAACCGTGCTAAATTCACATAAATTGCTCCCAAATTTTTTTCAGGAAAAAGATTCAGATATATCATGGAACAAGACGCAAAATCTTAAATATATCATCGATTTTTGGGAAAGACTCATTTATTTCAATTTATCTATATCATTGTCGTTTGAGAAAGACTAACTTTTAACATTTTTCAAAATATACTTTTTTTTTAAGTAATATTTTAAATAGGTATAATAATAAAATATAGAATTTGACCAAAAGTATTTAATTAATAATGAAATTCCAATAACGACCTCATCACCTACCCACCGTCAATATTTCTGAGCAAAAACAGAGATATTTGCTTTTTGAATCTCCAAAAACCCTATGCGGAGATAATCGGAGATCAAATTATGGCATTTTCCCGGCGGTTAATCGGAGTAAGCATTCTCAGTTTTCTTCTTCTTCTATCATCAACCGCTACCGGCGATGATGACATCTCACGCGCCGCACCTGCTAATGCATCGAGCTCCTGTAACAATCCTTATAGAATGGTAAGTTTGATTCAATTCGTGTATTCACTATCCTTCTGCTGTTAATGTTTTGCTAGTGTAAGGTAATTATGCGGAAACGTAGTTTAAGAACTTTGCTTAGGTGAAACGAAATTATTGAGTGTTGGAGTGAAATTGATCGGAATTGAAAGGATGTAGAGTACTTATGTAGCAATCACCGACTAAAAGTTGGGAAAAAAGTCAATAATGACAAGTTCCTGTTGAAGTTCCAGAGATAAGTGAAAGATTGAATCTTTTTTCTCTGTAACAATGACAACATACCAGTGGAATCCCACAAGTGAGGTCTAGGAAGGCAAAAATGTAACCAGACCTTACCACTAGCTCATAGAGATAGAGGTAGTGGGGTGGCGCGTGGGGAGTGTTTCTGTTATCGTATTTATCTAATCTCTAGTCGTTTAGTTTTGCTGAAACTCAATTACTGAGTATTGGAGTGAAATGGGTTCAAATGGAATGGTTTGAATATAGAGTATTCATGTAGCAATCAACGACTAGTTTGGAAGAAAGATCAATAATTTCGGAAGAAAACTACTTCCTTGCCTTGCGAAGTAGGGACTTGGAAGTTACATCAGCAAAATTTGGGAAGAATTCAGGAAGTACATACACTTTGAAGAGCAAGAAGGAATTAAAAGAAGATTTTGGTTAGACATGTGGTATGGGAACGATACACTAAAATATGGATCTCCTAGCATATTTCAAGTTTCTGTTAGTCTGAGGCAACTATTTCTGATTGTAGAGATAATACTGAGTGGAATATATCGTTAAGAAGTAATTTTGAGGATTGAGAATTCAGTTGCCTTACGAGGATACTACACATCGGAACAGGCACTTTGCAGAGACATAATGGATACAATCTGATGGAATTAGAATAACAGAGGTGCTTTTACAGTCAAAAGTTGCTACCAGGTCTTGAGAAACACATGTATTCTCTTGGCCAGGGAAAGAAAAAAAGGGCAGTCCGGTGCACTAAAGCTACCGCTATGCGCAAGGTCCGGAAACGGGGAAAGGGTCTGGTTACAAGGATCTATTGTACGCAGTCTTACCTTGCATTTTTACCGGAAGCTGTTTCCAAGGTTTGAAACCGTGACCTCCTGGTCACTTGGCCATGGAAAGAGAGATGAAAAATTGTAGCTTTAACAAAAGTAATTTGTTTCGGCTGGATAGTGATGTTTGAAGCTAGAGGATTTAATTTTTGCAATAGATGCTTTTGATTATAAGCTATATTTATTATCCACTCGACACAAATAAAAAACCTCAATTTTTGACAAAATCAACCATTTTTATGCACTATTCAGACCATAGGAGCATACAGGGGCGGACCCACATAGAATTTTGTGGGTGCTCGAGCACCCATTGACCCTGACGTAAAATATATATAGGATATGAAAAGTACTACAAAGTCTATATAATTAATGAGTAAGCATCCAGTGTATAACTGCCGGATGTAGCTTTTGGTTAGTAAGTGGGTGCTGAAGCTTTGTAACTGGGAGGTCGTGGGATCGATTCCCCTCAAGAATATCTTTTTCCTATTGCATATTCTCCCCTACTTTAAGGCTTCTATTTTCTCCCCCGAGCAACTACAAGTTTAGAATTAACAATAATTATTGTTATTTATTTTAATTGTAAAATATGGAAAAATCATTGCGTACATGTTTTAATTTTTTGAATTATATGCTCCACCTTCTCTCCATGGAATCACAAAGTTTTCCATCCAAACAGCATAACAAGTAATTTTATATATATATATATATAATTATTTAATTTATTGTGTAAAGCATACAATATTTGCAATTATAAGCAATGTTATTATTACTCATTTTAATTTCAAAATACGAAAAGTTGTCGAGTACATTAATATTAATATTAATATTAATATTAAAGAAAACGTTCTCATTAACTTTTTACATGATTGTGATTTCCATGTTGAAGGTCTCAAGTTCGAAACCCCTTGCCAGCGAAAGCAAGGGGTTTGCCTTCTGGGTTGCAAGCCCAGTGCGGGTTAGCTCTTCTATGTGGTTTGCGAGCTATTGCATANNNGACAGCGAAAGCAAGGGGTTTGCCTTCTGTGTCGAGCTTGTCGCACCGAGCTTGCCTAGTGTGGCTTACCTCTCCTGTGTGGTTTGCACGCTATTGCATAGGAGCGAGGATTTTACCATGTGCGCACCCAAAGAGCAGCGACTATAGGTTTCCCTTGTCATTAAAAAAATAAATGAACGATAATGATTTTATGTTAATAAAAGTGAAGCACCCACTATCTTCGGATCCTGGATCCACCATTGGGAGCATACCCACAAGCTAAATCAGAGAAAAAGAACAAAACGGAACCACATTATCGGTATTTTCAAATGTTTAAAAAAGATAGAAGAAAGTAGAGTTAGGCTTGCCGTGAAGTTAACAGACTGAAGATCTATATATGCTAAGAGGCAAGGAGGACACATATAGACTGAATAAAGGAGTAAAAGGATGACCTGGCCATAGTAGAACACCCCACATATTATAACATTTTACAGCTCGTATATGACATTACTAAAATTCCCTCATAACATAATGTAAATGACCTTAAGTACACGTGTTGAAAACAATTTATACTCACTCTTCTATAATAGTAAAAGTGCATCTACTGGATGCCAGTAATTATAAAAATATATTTACTTCGTCCTTGTAAAAAAATAGAAGAATCTTACTTAATCCCAGGAAAAATAGAAGAGCAGGACATGGAAGTTCTAGTGTGCATTCAATGAGAAAAATAAAGGTCATTGATCAGGAGATTTGTAACATGAGTTGTATGCATGTGAAAAAGGGAGTCATCATTTGTGTTGCATCTCCGAATTCGACATAACTAACTAGTTTTGGATTGAGATGCAGTTGATCAGTTATTTGATTGTATTTCTGTAATTGCTTCTTGGTGATTTGGGGGTGTGAGGAAAATTGGATTCCAACCAGTTGATGTTATGTCATCTTTCAGAAGATGTAAATTAATGACCACGAGAAGATTGGGTCTTGTCTATTTTCTTGTTGGACAAAGTATTCTTTGTTTTAACTCTCCGTTTTTTCACCTATGGAGACATACTGAGTTACTTGTTTCATACCAAGTTGCTTTTATCCTTTTGTACAGGTTCTGGTGAAGTTATGGATTGATGGTGCCGAGCATGAATCAATAGGTGGCTTAAGTGCGGCATTTGGGTCTCTTTTATCTACTGATACTAAAAATGCCCCTAGATTGCCTGCTACTTATACAAAACCCTTGAATGGCTGTTCCAGCTCCTCTGTTAAGGTATTTATTCCATATTTCTGACAAATGCCCTTATTCTTAGGTAAATAGCCCTCATTTCAGGGGCTTTTAAATTTGTCATCTATGTCTTTTGGTTGCAATACTTACTTTGATATATGCAAAAGGTTAACCTTTCTTTATCGTTTGTTATACATTGCTTAATGCAGAGATGTTTGTTTACTTTGGTCTAGTTATCAGGCTCCATTGCACTAGCTCTTCGCGGGCAATGTGATTTTCTAACGAAGGCTGCGGTTGCACAAGCAGGAGGTGCTGCAGGGATTGTGCTGGTAAATGATCAAGAAGGTTGTAATCGATGACTCATTGTCATATCAGTTTTTATTTTCTTTTAGTTTTTTACTTTTTATTTTTTTGATTCTGTCTTCCTCATCTCTTCCAGAAATGACACTGTTTTTTCGTGCTATTCTTTAGATCTCCTGGAGATTGCTTGTCCTAACAATTCTACAGTATCAAACATAACAATTCCTGTTGTAACCATTTCAAAAGTTGGAGGAGATGTCATAGACAAATATATCTCTGCTGGAAAGAAAGGTTAAGTCTTGGCCTCATGTATATTACCTCCATCTTCTGTCAAGGTTAACTTTCTGTTGATTCTAGTTCTGGTTCCAAGGTATCTGATATCTTAGGATGTCACTTATACTTAATTATAGTACATGCATCGCTTTCATGCTTTTAATCGTCTATGTAATCTGTTGTGTGATTCTTGTGTTTCTGGATAACGTGTCTTTCAAAAAGGTGTTCAACTCATGTCCTTTCTTCAGGATGTGCTACGATTCAAGCATACCTTTGCAGGAAAGATATGATAAGGTCTTTTTTACTATTTACATGTGCGCCTTGGACACTGAAGAAGTGCAAAATAAGTATGGAGCACTTCATCAGAGCTCCATAGCTCAAATCTAAGGCATGTTAAGCTCCCTTAGATTTTAGCTATGGAGCTCTTGTAAGTTGTGAGGTGTAATTCCATGTCATGGTGTATAATTTAATCTTCAAATATCAACGCTCACTGACGACAATGTCCATTTAAAACTATATTGCAGTGGGTTCTCCAGCTGTTCTGTCCATTGTGCATTTCTCGTCATCCTTGTTTCAATATTCTTATCTCTTGATGTTCCTCTTTTTCTTAAATCATGGAAGAACTAACATGATGAGCATATTTACTCTTAATGCAGTGGAGATTATGTTTTATTCACCAGATCGCCCCATTCTGGACTACTCATCAATGTTCATATGGATGATGGCTGTTGGCACAATTTTTTGTGCATCTTTTTGGTCAGAGTTTACTACATCTAAGGAAAGCAATTTCTATGAACAGTCACCAGAGGTTCCAAAAATAGCATCCTGATATATCTTTACATTTAATATATATAGCCTCTTATGTTCTTATAGAATTAATTAGCGATGCTCTGCTTGTTTTAAACAACCTTTCATACTGTATCCTGAAGTTGATGTCTTAGTTCTATGTTGCTGCACTGTGTTAGATTTTGAAGTAGTGCACCCAGGAATAGCTGCAGTATTTCATAAGTTCATCTATCTGGTTCGGTAACATGTAGATTTGGATTGTACTGGCAGGGAATTTAGATTGCAACTTAGCTGAACCACGGAGAATTGTTAATGCATGAATAGATGAGGAGGAAAAGATACCAAACAATCCTTATTGGAATATAAAGTTCTAGGATTTTAGATGTCATCTTAGTTGTAGGGTGAATGAATATTTTGCATTATGTGTATGGTTCATTAAGTGGAGAGGTATCAGGAGCAGAGTGGTGCTTAAGGCAGATTAGCTATCCTTCCCTGACATGATTTTGAAAGCTAAAAATTCTTCTCTGTTGAAGAAAAAGGAATGAATGCAGATGATAGCTTCACAGTATTAGGATAAAATCTTCGCTGGCTTAACATGCATTAGAGATTTATTTATTTAAAGGAAAGTTTAAAACAATTAACTGATGGTAATGATACAGAACTCTTGGTCATTTGTCTTAATTTCGTGCAGCTGACTTGTAACATAATTGCTGTAGAGCAGGTCCTTCATTTTTTATTTTGAGTTCAGAGTCGATTTTTGTTATAGAATGTCAGTACCAACTCATCCTGATTTATGTTTCATATTTTGTTCCTTTTTTTGTTTCCCTCATTCTTTTTGCTTGAAGTCAAGGATTTGGATATATCACATGCACTTTCAATGATCAATGGCTGTCATGTTGAGTTCATTGGTTCTTCCTTTCTCATTTTTAGGTGATTGCTGGAGGTGCCAGAGAAGAAGATGACAAGGAGATTCTAAATATCACTACAAAGAGTGCTTTTGTGTTTGTCATCACCGCGTCTACGTTTCTGTTGCTGCTTTATTTTTTCATGTCTTCTTGGTTTGTCTGGCTGCTGATAATACTTTTCTCTATTGGTGGAGTTGAGGTATTCAAATAAATCTCTACTTTTGACTTGATCACTAAGCCAAGATAACTTGTTTCAAACTTGGTTAGACAAAACCTTCTCATTTCATAGCAGGGCGTTTCTCTGTTCATGCTACTCATTGACAGATTATAAGCCATCTATTTGGTTCAGAAAGGAAGCATGATGATAAGCAAAGATGATCCATCCACGAATTAATCACAACCAAACAACCCTTTCAAAACAACTTGAAACCAAAAATTGCTCACTAATTAACCCAAATGGTCAAATCAAACATAACCTGATTAATAATCCACAAATGGGTCCCATCCCTGCAACCCATATTAAACGTTTAATCTCAATCTGTGTTCCAAGATGACTCACTAATTATAGTGTCCTTTCAGCTCATTGACTTATTAATAGGCTGTGCATAGCATTGCCAATTATATTGTAATCAAGGGAATGTATCAACTGTTAAATATTCATATTGCTTGATTGAATCAAAGATAAAATGATCTATTTTTCCACATGAGCTCATAAAAAGATTTAATGAAATTTTGTGCTTAGTGCATTTTCTTTATGGTTCTGCCTGCTATGTTCTTTAGAAGTGTTACTCTTCCCAGCTCTAAAAAGATGAAGTTATGCATCTTGTTTGGGCTGAACTTGGGTTTCTTTTTCAGTTTGATTGTCATTGTCTCTGCTTATTGACTTTTGGCATTTAAATGTTTCCTTCTCAGGGAATGCATAGTTGTATAATATCCCTGGTATCGAGGTATAATATTTCCAAGAGCATTTGTCTGCCTGTGAGATTAATGCGCGGAATAGATTTCTAATTAACCTTGTCCTTTGATTCAAACAAAACTGTGAGTAGCAAATGTAAAGTTTGTGGAAGGAAGACGCTCAATTTGCCGCTTCTTGGGGAGATTTCTATTCTTTCTCTTGTGGTCTTGATATTCTGCATGGCATTTGCGATCTTCTGGGCAGCAACTAGGAAAGCATCATACTCTTGGATCGGCCAAGATATTCTGGTAAGCTTATTATTAATATTCGTCCTCAAAAATTTCATGCACTTGTTTGCATAGTAACAATTTCATGCACTTGTTTGGATAATGGAAGTGAAAAACTTTTTTGCACTTTGATGTGTATGTTTACAGAGTTTGTTATTCTCTGATTAATATGCATCATATTCACTTGGACTTTCTCTTTCTTCAATGTTTTCACTCTCTGCATGGTTAGAACTAAAGAACTTTCTTGTTTCCAGGGAATTTGTTTGATGATAACTGTTCTGCAGTTGGCTCAGTTGCCTAATATAAAGGTCTGTAGATACTTCCATGGATTATCCTATGAGAGGCGTTGATAGCTTTTTTGCATCATGATGGTTACTGTTCTAATTTCATTTGATGATTACTCTTTTGCTTTAGGTTGCTACGGTGCTTCTATGTTGTGCATTTCTTTACGACATCTTTTGGGTTTTCCTGTCGCCTGCTATATTCCATGACAGTGTAATGATTGCAGTAAGTTCTCTCTTTAGCGACATCTATCTCTCTGTACTGTTCATGCAGACTTCCTGTATTGTATGAGGCTGTGAGCTGCCAATTTTAACCTTTCTTTAGGGTGTGTAATATCATGTTGGTTTTCCGACAAGTGTTTTTCCTTCTTACCTCAAAGTTTGGTTGCATTTTTAACATACATGAATATGGGGAATATCTATTCCAGTTTGACAAGACTTCTTAGGGAACACTGGTCTTAGACTCTCAGTTGTATAGATCTGAATTTGAACTCAAGTATTTGTGCCTCATAGCGGAACCAGGTTGGCTAGATTATATATTAGATTCTTTATTCCTCTGGGCTGGTTTGGAGGTTAGGGCCTTGCATTGACAGAAAAATCATTGGGGGTGTCATTTATCTTCTCCTTTTTATTGGCAGGAAACTCGAACTCTGAATATTGATGGGATGACTTCAGTTCCTATTTAGTAAAAATCTACACTTTATGTTGAAATGTGTAATAACGATTAAATTGTTTTGTCATTTATATAGGGTTTAACCTGTCGTTTCTCTCTCTTAGGCTATATAAGGATTTACTAAATATAATAATATGAGCATGTCCATATGTAACAATGATTATTTGTGATATAATCTATTATTAAAAAAAAAACAATGATTATTTGTGATGAGGTATTTTACTCTAAGAACGATGAACTTGCTACGACTGTCAAGAAGCAAAAAATAGAGTACAGTTCTGTTGAAATGAACTTAATTGAATGAGAAAGATAATATGACTCAAAAAGATTAGTAGAGTACTGAAAGAGTAACACGAAATCTGCAAGAAATAAACTTGAATATAAGATGCATCAAAATTTCTTAATCTTAGAGCAGAGGGCCTCAAGAACATAGTAATCAATAATTAAGCTGAAGACTCATTGAAGATCTCTTTAGTCAATGTAGATTGTAGACATTTCACTGAATGAAACTAAACCATGATGGTTTTGTACATGGATGAACTCATGGTATTTGTGAAGTTTCTGCAGAATAGTTTAGATCATGTAGATTTATCCGGAGGAGCGTAAATGGTGCAACTGTGATATTTACGTTCGATGGTTCAAACAATGTGTCTTTTGCCTATATGGTAGTATCAGTTTGGTTTAATTGTTTAGTTGTTTCTTCAATAAGCTGGAGTAATACATGATTCTTGTCCTCCTCCAAAGTTGATTTAGCTCTTCAAACGTAACATTGAAATTTCTCACTGACATCTTCTTGAGTTCGTCCCTTTAATAGGTTGCCCGTGGTGACAAAGCTGGCGGAGAATCCATCCCAATGCTTCTGAGATTTCCTCGAGTATCAGATCCTTACGGTGGCTATGATATGATTGGTTTTGGGGATATTCTCTTTCCTGGTTTGCTGGTTTGTTTTGCTTTCAGGTATCCCTTCATTCTTCAGCCATGTTGCGAGCAAAAATGTTAGCCTCTCCCAAAATGTAAAAAGAGCTAAGCACATTGTCTAAGGTGAAACGAGAAGAATATTCCTCTTTGTGCAGTTGTTCACTACCTTTGCCTTTCGAGATCGAGGGCATTTAGATGCTACATGTCTATAGATAGAATAAAAATTGAATTGTAGTCACATGAGCCTTTATGTTTGCCCATCTATGTTCTCATACAGTTTCTTTTAGTTACCAAAAATGGTTCCTATGACAGTGATAAAAATTCAGAAATTGATTTTGAGGAGATGTATTGCAATAGAGCTGAAGATGTTTTAAACCCTTATCGTTGCTCTTTTAATGAGTTGACTACCTTTTCCCTTATTTTTATGGAATGAACATTTTCAGTTTCCTTTTCATCCATGTCTCATCTGATGGGTTCGCTTCCTTTCTAGAAAAGCTGGTGGAACCTCCTGCTGATCCTATTTTCAATCTTTTGTGCAGATTTGACAAAGCTAGAAGGAAGTGTGTACTAAATGGATACCACATCTGGATGATGGTTGGCTACGGAATTGGTCAGTACTTAGCTAAAATATTAGTTGTCATCTTCTTTTAGCTACCTCACTAATTCTTCCAGTGGCCCTTTTGTAAATGATGTTAGTTGCTCGAGATCATTAATACTTGGCAAAACCACTAACAAATACCTAAACAGTGTGAATGAAGTATAAAACAGCTGTCTTATAGCACATTGTAAGCAGCAACAAAATCAAAATCTTTGTTAATGAGCAGAAATCTTGAAGCCTGTCGTTCTTTCTTTCCTTTTACTCGATTTTCATTTCCTTCACCTGGTTCTCATTTCATCTCTTCCAATTTTGCAGGTCTTTTATTCACATTCTTGGGCTTGTATCTAATGAACGGTCATGGGCAACCTGCTCTTTTATATCTTGTGCCCTGCACCCTAGGTATGACAGTTTGACAACTTGAATCAGAATTTCTGATTGGTATTCGTATATCATTCATTGATGTTTTAATCTTTAGGAGTTTGTGTGGTGCTGGGACTGCTGAGGGGCGAACTTAAAGACCTATGGGACTATGATAGCGAATCAACCAAAGTTGAAAACTCGCTATTGGAAGACGCCTGATAGATAGATAGATGGGAGAACAAATACTAAATCTACAAACACAAGCCATTGATGTATATGGTATTCATAGAATTTTAAGTTCCGCGAAGTTCATGGCTGTGTTGCATATGTATAATTTCGTTCGCGACAGCGATTTTTCTGTCACTGCAGCTATTCTTGATCAATATGTAACACAGTTATCATACAAAAAGGAGAAGTTATAATGAGCAGTCACAATTCCCCCTATTGTTTTGCATACCATTTGCTGTAGCTTTTTGAGTCTTTGAGGGCATTTAGCCTAAGATGGTGATGTCCGTTTCTGATTTTTTTGGAAGTTTTGCTTTTTTATTTTATTTTTTTATTTTAAGTTTCCCTTCCAGAATTCAGTAATCACATTGGAGCTTGACTAAATCTGGATTATCCTCGGAAAGTCCCACATTTGAGGTGGGTAAAGCTCTTCCTAACAAAGGTGATTCCGTACTCAAGAGGATTTGTATCAAGACTTCTGATTAAGATAGATGAGTACTTACCATTGGTTATCTGTAAATCAACTTATTTGAAGGTCTGCAAAGTTGTCAGTTATTGATTTATAGATTTGCTAAATCATTATAGATTATCGGTTCAGTTATCTATTTAAGCGCTAAGATTACACCCAAAAGAATTTCTTTGATGAAAACTTAGAAACAATATGATATGCTACACAAATTACGCACATGAGTTAGTAAATTGTATCTTTTCTAAAAAAAATTAACACCTTATAGAATTATTAAGAATTTGAGACAATGGAAAGTATAAGTATGAAATCACATCTTAAGCGAAAGAAATTTATATTGAAGGGTATACTTGTAATTTACTCATTATAAAACAAATAGCACAATAAAGATAAAATCGAAACCCTTAAACCAATAATATTTTCTTTGTTCGGATTATCAATTTCGATTTGATTTTGAACGGGTTATCAGTTTCGGTTCAATTTTAAAAGGCCCTCATTCATACTATCAAGTCCAATATATTTGAGGCCCAATAATTCGGCCCATATACAAAAATCACTCTCGACTCTCATCTCCACCTTCCCCAGCCTTTCAGCAGAGTGATTTCTCGCTACGCAGAGAGAACTTTCCGATTCAATAATGGCGAACGGTATGTAAATTATCTTTAGTTTTGAGTATTTGTACGGTATCAGTATCGGAGATTGATCCTTAATTGGTTGTTGCAACAGTACCGAGATCATTTTTGCAAGTTGCAGCTAAAGAAGAAGAAGCTGCACCGCCTCTGCGAGTTGTTCAGATTGAAGGACTGGTACACTTTCTCTTTACAATTGAAAAGTTTATAATCGAATATAGATTGAGGTTTCGTTTAATCTGAGTTAATTTGACTAATAATCAGAGTAAATTGAATTAGATTGATTTAATATTTTAAATTTTCAAATATTATAGGAGAAATACTATATTAACGTGCAATCTGTTTCATATTAATATGATGAAATACATGTTGAAACATGATAAGTAAAAGTGAGCGGAAGGAGTAGATTATTTTGCGGCATTGTACCAAGGATTAGGATGATATCGTATATGTCAGTTCTCTCCCTGATCGCACTAGTTAGGAGTACGTATTGTGTATATGAAAACAGATAAGCTTATAATGGAAATTTTAACACATCCTAACGGATTTTGATGCAGAGTTGTACAAAGTCCTCATCATAAGGAATGAGACGGTATGTATATGAAAGTTTCTGTTAAGTTAAGAGTAGAATTTCGATTGAGCTGAGTGAGTTGGTCTTGTATAAACTCATGCATGTGTACAGTTATTAGGTAATGATAGACTTGTGAGACTTGATGCTTGTAATTTAGTTTGTTCCTCACCTTATCTGATTTGGCTGAGGACACGAAGTATAGAAATTCATCTTTCAAGTTACTATTAGCTATTTCTTTAAGGTTCTTATTACAAAAAAAGATTCAGAATACTTGTGGAATTTTGCGAAGAACAGAACATTTTGGTAGTGAATAATTCATACAGGCAATACCAACTAATTGGGATAAGGGTTAGTCTTGTTGCTAAAATTATATTACCTAATAGTATTTGTTCACTTTAACTTTAGTTGCGATTGATTCAGGATAGAAGTCAAATTAACAAGTATAGCAATGAAACATGTCCAAATGGAGCGGAGTGGATTTGGAAGATTAATATTCCAGATCCGTACTGGTTCTGGATTGAGGCATACTTGTTATTGTTGTTGCATATTTCACACAGCGATTGTTGTAACTGAGTAATTTTCTGAGTTGGACCAACTTCCCATCTTCTCATTTTTGCCGAGGGAATTGCCATCTTTTCATCTGATCTAAATTTAATTTAATTTCATGAACAAAAAGTTAATATTAGTCAATTCATTTAATCTAGGATTGCAATGTGGTTGTGACTCAACTGAATTAAACTCAATTACTATATTCCATAACATATATTTCACTGACCAGCTTCTAGGAGGAAAAGAACTATAATATGGTGTTATAAGGTAATTAATTGTATGATTGAAGCAATTCAAAGAAGTAATGGCTATGAGATGATCCATACTTCTAGTTAAGAAAACCCTGCAAGAAACATATTAGCTACTATATTCTATTAGGTCTTTTATATAGATGGCGATTTATACGAGTTTGCTGGAATGTATATATTAATACACTCCCTCATCCTAAATGATTGTCAGCTTCGAGTAAATGATTGCCCAGGATGTGTTGGAATGTATCTTTTCTTTTTCTTTTTTTTAGTTATTGGTTAATGTACACCCTCATCCAAAATGATTGCCAATGATGTGGCGTATCAACAATTTTAAGAGATACCACATGGTCCTGGAAAGATTAGATGTGATAGTAAAATTATGGTATTTTAATGGCATATAAGTATGTGTATAGACGGACATGCGTAATTTCTCAAGGTAAATTCTGTGCAACAGGTCATTCTGAAGATAATGAAGCATTGCAAGGAGTTTTCCCCAGCTTTGGTCACTGGGCAACTTCTTGGATTGGATGTTGGAAGTGTTCTTGAAGTCACAAACTGCTTTCCATTTCCAGTATGTTGAATTCTAGCATTTCTTGCTTATTCTTTATCCAAAAATTTGTTGTTTCAAAATTTCTGTTTCAGATTCATAGATGAGTAGATGCCTTCTTAAAAATATTTTGGTTAGATTCGTGAAGAAGATGAGGAGATTGAGGCTGAGGGTGCTAATTATCAGCTTGAAATGATGAGATGCCTAAGGGAGGTTAATGTTGACAACAACACTGTTGGTTGGTATGCGTACTTTCCTGTTTGACTACATCAGAGACAATTTTGAATTTGCCGAACATAAAAAATGTTGATCCTGCGGTCCGTGTGGACTGGAGCATTGGTTTTGTGATTTGTGTGTGGCATTTTGTTTGTGTTGATTAGTTTCTCTGTGTTAGAGATTATGGCAGTGGTGGAGATTTGTGGTCTGTGTTGATAAAAAAAAGTGTCTGGATTGTTTTTTTTTTTTTTTGGGGGGGGG
>DF359054.1:21516-42856 GCA_000787875.1 Solanum virginianum
GGGGGGGGGGGGGGGGCTGTGATGACTGGTTGCAGTTAGTTTTGCGAGTTAAGTTGGCATTTGCAAAGTGAGCATTTCTTCCTTTCCTTTTATGGATTATGATAAGTAACTGATGACTGATGCATGTTAGACATTTCTTTTTCTGGTTTTGTTAAACTCGGATCATATTGCCATGTCTTTCCTTGTAATATGGTTATTTCGTTGGTATTATATTACAGGTATCAGTCAACTTTATTTGGTTCTTTTCAAACTGTTGAATTGATAGAGACCTTCATGAATTACCAGGTATACTACTCTTTTATGACTCAGTCCATCCCTTTCTCTCGTCTTTGGATTGTGAAATTGAATGTATTGGTAATAGAGTTGCACTTGTTTTGGTTTCACGTGCTAATATTACTTGTGTGCATCTGGTTAACCAGAAAAACAAAATATAATGACTCTGTGTGTGCGTCTGGTTAACCAGAAAAACAAAATATAATGACTTCTTATTTGTTCGCTTCTCCCCCCATTCCATGTTTATATTTCTTCTCTTTTGTCGAGATGTTAGCCAAGCTGCTGTAGGTTGATGCTTTTCATTGAAAAGCTGCTTATAAAGCGTGTAATATGTATGATTTTCATTATCAGGAACTCTTCTGCTCCCTGTCATACGTACACAATGTTATCTTCCTGAACGTTGGATAGTTGCTTTATTTCCCACTTCAAGAGTGCAAAAAATATAAATATGAATTTCAGTACTTAAATGTGACTGTAATTCCTAATCCAAGCTCCTTTTGGTTCTCTTGCCTCTGTCTCCACTTATCACTCATGTGAGGGAGTTCAGTAGCATGGGAAAGTGCCATCCCACCAAGGAAATATTTTTAGACCGAGTTTCTGGTTAGGCTTTCTGCATATCATAACCTGCACCCAAGAAGTGCAACACGGATTTATTTATCTCTTTAGGAGCTTGAGCTAAACTATCCACTGTCAAAATCAACGCCTACCAACAGCTTGACTAGAACATCCATGGAATGGCTTCAAATGGCTTGCTTGTCTTGTATTTGCTCTGTCCAAATAAGATAAATTTCCTTATCATTGATGATTTCATGAACGGAATAGTCAGTTCTGTAAAAATTTCTTCTCTTGTAGAATTTTCTTATGTTCTTGCTTGATCACTTGCTCTTTGATTGTCTCAGACTCAGTTGTTTATGTGAATAATCTCTTGTACTTAATACGATGGATTTCTATGACTGCAGGAGAATATTAAACGTTGTGTTAGCATTATTTAGGATCCTTCAAGATCCAACCAAGGCGTCTTAGCATTGGAGGCATTAAAGCTTTCTGATTCTTTCATGGAACTCTACAAGAGTAGTAACTTTACTGGAGAGAAGTATGTGCATTCTTGCATTCTCCTTTTCCCCCAAGAAGAATTCTTTTGGACGCAGCAATCTTATTCTGTTGCTGATGTTAGTGCATTTCTAGGTTGAGGGAAAAGAATCTTTCATGGGTCGACATCTTGGAAGAGATACCAGTATGCTTCCTTATCCACATTACTTTTCTCTCACTTACATTATCATGTGAAGCTGTTGGCTTTGTATGAATAAATGTTTTCGGCAATGCAACTTATTGTTTGCCATTTTGCGCCTGTATTAGTTAGAAAATCAGTCGCTTGAGATGTATTTCTTATTATTTTCCTTTTTTGCCTAGCGAGGGCATTCTTTACTTCTTTTGTTGGAGTACTGTTTTAAGGTTAATATCTGATGTGTATTTCCTCTTCACATTCTCTGCTAAGATAAGTTTAAGATTCTTTGATTGATACCAGTAAGTGGTATTACCATCTTGGTTTTAGTCAGTCAACATGGTAACTTCAGATAAGTTATGTTCATAGTTTCTAGAGATAGAAGTTGTACGAAGAAAACTTGCTTCAATTTTCTCACATTTTGATTTTCCATTTCTTTGTACAGATTGAAGTTTCAAACTCGGCTCTCATAAGTGCCTTTATGACTGAACTTGAACCTGATACACCTGTAACTCAGGTATCTTAGTATTTTTTCCTGAATGATCAGATATAGCCTGACAAACTAACTGAATGGTTTTCTTTCCCTGGGCGTCAGTGTGATTATGAGCGCCTACAATTGTCAACCAATCCATATTTGGAAAGGAATATTGAATTTTTGATCGAGTGTATGGATGACTTGTCAATGGAGCAGCATAAGGTTAGTCCTCTTCGTGGGTCAATCTTTCCCTTTCTGGGAAGTGTGTCATATGCTTGGATGTTCAGTTGCTAACATTACCACCTATTTGCAGTTCCAATTTTACTATCGGAACCTTTCCCGTCAACAAGCTCAGCAGCAAGCTTGGCTTCAAAAGAGGAGGTATTCCTCTTTTTTCTTTAGAGACATTTTCAAGTGCTTGATCCACCTAGATGTAACGCTCGATATGATAACCTTACATGCTTTATTTATTTATTTGGTGGTGGGGAGGAGAAATCCATTACCAGGTATGACAAGCTTGATAGTTGAGTATGCTAGTTAGAAGTTTCAGGGTTCGGATGTCTTGGCTGGTTCGGATGTCTTGGCTGGTGAAATCTGGATTTATTTGTTTATTTTCAAGAGGTCCTTTCTCATTGATATGATTTTTTTCTCTGCAGGGCTGAGAACATGGCACGTAAAGCTGCCGGAGAAGAGCCACTGCCGGAGGAGGATCCTTCTAATCCTATTTTTAAGCCAATCCCAGAACCTTCACGGTTGGAAAGCTTTCTCATAACTAATCAAATAGCAAACTACTGCAACCAGATTAACGGGTGAGTAATGAGTTACAGTCTTAAGTGATGAACATTGTTCACATGCATGTTTGCAAACATTGCACATAGGAATTGTTCAACAGATGGGGAAACACCGCCGCTCTTGATCATAGTGAAATTTCCATGTAGGCAGTGGCGGAACCAAAATTCTCACCGAGGGGTTCAAAATTTGAAAAACCAGACACACGGACGTGTGTCTAGTCGAAGGGGATAGACAGAAATTGTTCAATAGAGGGGGAAACACCGCTTTGATCATAGTGAAATTTTCAGGTAGGCAGTGGCGAAACCAAGATTGTCACCAAAGGGGTTTCAAAATTTAAAAAAATAGATAACACGAACAGAGAGTTCGACATGTGTTATATACATATAAAGAACTATTTTAACCATACATAGGTAGAATAATTTTTTGTCGAGAGGGACCCCTGCCAAAGGAGTACCTCCGCCTCTGTATGTAGGGCTAATTGGTCTCAAGTATCACCAAATCATTCAAGATCCAACCAAGGCGTCTTAGCATAGGAGGCATTAAAGCTTTCTAATCCTTTCATGGAACTCTACAAGAGTAGTAACTTTACTGGAGACAAGTATATGCAATATTGCATTCTCCTTTTCCCCCAAGAAGAATTCTTTTGAAAGCAGCAATCTTATTCTGTTGCTGATGAAGGTGCACGATTGGGCGGACGAACAGAGATTTGAACTGGAATTGGGCGACCGGTGCCTGTACCTCCGCAGCTGCTGCAAGCCATCCGACCCGACCCGGCACAAGTCCGACAACCCACATCCCCATCTGACCATCGCGAGCACATGCAAGAAACCCGACCCGTGCCATTGCAACTGGAGCACCTAGGGAACTGACCCGGACCCATCATGGTCTTCTGGTCCATCACTGATTTCACCAGAGCGGCACCCGCCAATACACTCAGACCTAATTGAGTCAGAACTATTGGACCCATTATTTCTAACCAAAGAAGGAGAAGCAACTTCTTAAAATTATCTTCAAGTTGTTGATATATAGATAATTTTTCTTGAGTTTGGGTGAGAGATTTGGGTGAGAGAATATGAGCTTCTTCTTCTTCCAAGTAGTTTTGAAAATGGAAATGAAGTGGTTGCTAAGTTGTACACGTAAAAGGGTGTGAGCCTGGTTAATTTAAGGAGGCTAAGGTTTTGGAATGTAGCAGCAGATAGTTTTGATTCCTATTTTGTTTTATTTATTTTTACTGGTTCTGGTGGACTCTCTTTTTTTTTTTTTTTTTCCTCTTTTCTTTTCGTTTCGTCTCATGCGGGTAATTCTTTTTTGGTGTCTTTGGCGATTCGTCCTCGCCAGGTAGAAAACTGCACAAAATAGATTTAATATGAATTTTTTTTATTTTTAATAAATTCTATTTAAAATATTTATTTTTAATAGACTCATGATTCAGACTATTTACTTTCCTACTCCATTTTCTCTTTTTTATGTTGCCTTGATATTATGTCGACGTCATGCTGATGTCAGCATGAATATTATGAAATAATCCTCTATGATACTCTCGTGATATATATACAATACCGATATCATATAGAATGAACTCAATCCTCTGTGATACTCTGACGGTATATTCTTTGTGATACTCTATCGAAATATTGATACTATATTGTTATCATTTATAATTGAACTTAATCCTCTATGATACCCTGTCGGTTTATGTATACCCTATTGATATATCATACAAGGTGGATGTTGACGTTAACATGATGTCAGCGCACACATTTTAATAGTTGGGGGTGAATATTAATAGTAGGGGATATAAAATGTAAAGAGGTATATGAATGTAAATAATTTGCAAGGGTATAAACTAACTTTTCCCTAACATTTAAGAGTGTCAAAATGAGCTCAAATGTAGCTAACTCGTCCAAAATCTTATGGGTTGGACTCAAGATAGTTTGCATTGGATTCAATCTTAGCTCTTTCAAACTGTAACCCATTTTGAAAGAATTTTCAATTAAACTCAATTTAATCTTCAATTTCAACCTGTTCTAGGGAACTTTGCTTGCATTGATATAATGTATATATTCTATCCATTTTATATTTTTCATGATTTATCTATCTATTTATAATTTTTATTTTTATTTTCTTGAGTTGAAATTCAAATTGTAGTTATAAAAAATAAATAATAATATGTTAAAATTATTGAGATTGAGTGAATCAAATTGGGCGGGTCATGACCCAACTCGAATTTCAGCCCATTTGAGCCAACCCGTTTAAGCCCAAAGTAAATTTGGGCGGATGATAACCCAACCAAATTTCTATTTTAACCTATTTTAACATTCTCAATTTTAACGCAACCTATCCGTTTCACACCTTATTTGCATTCTAATTACACCAAAGATTTGAAATGCTTCTACTACTCCAAGTATAATCATGAGGAATTACCATACACAAAATTGAAAAAATAAAATCCCTTTTGCATTTCTAGTTAATTTTATTTGTTTTAGCACTTCCTTGAGGCATACTTTTAACCTTAATACTCTCCACGGCCTCCTAAGGAACTGGCTTTTAGGCGTGCAAGTATTTATTTCGAGTTTTGGTAGTAGCTGATAAAACATCGTAATGAATTGGTAATGCGCATTCAAGGGTGTGATCAAGCAGTCAATGAAGTAGGTGTAGAGGAAAAAATCTAAGTGATTAAGTTAATTCAGTACTTGTGCTAGTGGGAGGTATCCGAATCCAATATCTGTTGAGATAGTCGAGGTGCACACAAGTACTTTCCTTGTGTCTTGTTCAACGTATATTGACGAATGTCGCTTGCTTTTATCTTTCTCCTTATGTTTATTTCCGACTTCTATTCTCTAGGAAAATATCCCGTCTGCATATTTTCGAGCTAAACTCATTTGTGTGTTGCTTGCAGTGTTGCTGGACAAAGCTTCAGTAGACTATATCTAATGAAGGCTCTTCAAGAGAACTGAAGAAATCTATGGAGTAACAGACCATCATTTTGTCAGTTATTTACACACTTTTAAGTTGATATATGAAAAAAAAATGAATTCCTCTATGTATGCAAATGACTCTAGATTATACATAGAATGTTCTCAAACTTGTTTCGCACCTAAACTTTGCGGAAGATTTATGCTTCCTCGTTAACGATAAACATATTCAGTATAATTTCACAAGTGACGTTTGGAGAGGATGCGTACGGACCTTATCTCTAGCTTGTGAAGGTAGAAAGATAAATACTTCGTTAACAAGAAGTGAAAATTCCACAAGTGGGGTCTGGGGAGAGAAAAATATACGCAGATCTTACCACTATCTCATAGAGATAGACTGTTTTCGGAAGACTTTCATCTCAAAAAATTATCCCCAAAATCAGAAAATACTGGATATGAAACGACTAGAATGGACAGCAAATGAAAATATATAGCGACAATAAAAGTAACAAAATAAATGATGGACAATAACATAATATATACCGACACGATTTCTAACCTACTATAAGATAAGACTTCTAACATTCTACCCTGATAAGCGACCTTAGCTCCTTTTTGTCTAAAGTCATGTTCTTGATGATACGAAACTACGTCATATCCTGTCTAATAATCTCCCCCAATACTTTTTTGGTCTACCTCTACCTCTTCGCGTAATTCCTAAATTCATCATCTCGCATCTCCTGACAAGAACATCAACACTTTTTCTTTACACATATCCAAAACATGGCAATTGCACTTCTGGTTTTGTTTAATATTTAAGGAAATATATATATATATATATGATTAAGAAAGTGGCCAAAAATAGTGACAACATTAGCCTTTTTTGCTTCTCTCATTGTCAAAGTGATTCAATATTTTATATGTGAGTTTTAAGTTTTTTATATATATAATAGCAACATATATCCTTTACTTTTAAGTATAAATATAAATAATAAATTGGTTCAATTGTTCCACCAAATTAAAGTAGCTTTGCCCATGTTCGAAGGACTCTCTTTCCGTGAAGTTTAAAAAAAAAAAAAATCAAGGACTATATTATAGAGTTTATCAAAATATTTTTTTCCATATTTGTCGACGATTAAGGATGTTTGATATCATATATAAAAATATTACTCTTTCTGTTTTATTTACGTGGCATCATTTTGATTTGACATAATATTTGAGAAAAAAAACTTTTGAAACTTATCGTCTAAAATTATTCATAATTATTTGTGTGGTTGAAAAATATTTTATTAAGGGTAAAAAGAATTGTAATTTAAAGTTATTTTTAATTTTAGTAAGATGATATTCTTTTTTGAATGGACTAAAAAGGAAAAATGTATCACATAAAATGAGACAGAAGGAGTACTATATTAATAATACTCCCTCCATCCCAACTTAATCATTTAAAACTTTTTCTATATTTGCTCTTTAATTTTATTAAAGTTTTATATTTTTAAAGAAATAAATTACACTATATAGTTATGATTTTACAAGGGACAATAGTGGAAAGTGTAATATACAAATTCAAATAAGACGGAGGGAGTAATTAATAAAAATAAAAATAATGTAAGTAACACCTAATTAATCACATCAACTTTAATATTATCTATTAGAAAGTATATATAAAAATAGGAAGTGAGGGTCCCCTAATCTTGAAATTTGGGCGCGTGGGTGTGTCTGCACATCCTTATTACAAACAATCTTTTACCATCATACCAAAGGGATGGTACAAAGCTTCTTTGGCCGACATACCATGATTTATACAGCATAGATCGCTATCATATATAATACATTGGGAAACAAGAAAGAGAGATCGTTTCTTTTCTTGCTTTTTAATCATCCAGGAGACCTAACTGGTGAATCAGAGAAGGTAAATTCTCAGGGACTGTTGTTGGAACTCACTTTTTTCTGCTGTTTTTGTGTTTATGTAGTCTTTATATGAAACCCCAGATTCCATTCTTGAGTTTTTTGGGTGTTTGTGTTTGTTGGGGGAAGGTTGGGAGAGTGTAAATGGTGTCTGGTTTTGTGGGTTTTTTGGATTTTTGCTGAATTTGCTGAAAAATGTCAGCTTTTTTGCTTGATTTTATAGAGTATAGGCTGCTTGCATATAATACATTGGAAAAGAAGAAAAAAGATCATTTTTTTCTTGCTTTTTAATCATCCAGGAGACCTAACTGGTGACTCAGAGAAGGTAAATTCTCAGGGACTGTTCTTGGAACTAATTTTCTGTTGCTCTTTTTGTGTTTATGTAGTGTTTAAATGAAACCCCAGATTGCATTCTTGAGATTTTTGGGTGTGTGTGTTTGTTGGGGGAAGTTTGGAAGAGTGAATATGGTGCCTGGTTTTTGTGGGTTTTTTGGATTTTTGTTGAATTTGCTGAAAAATGCCAGCTTTTTGCTTGATTTTATAGAGTATAGATTGCTTGCATATAACACATTGGAAAAGAAGAAAAAAGATCATTTTTTTCTTTATTTTTAATAATCTAGGAGACCTAACTGGTTCTTTCTCTGACCCAGAGAAGGTAAATTCTCAGGTACTGTTCTTGGAACTCTCTATTCTTTGCTGTTTTTGTGTGTATGTAGTCTTTAAATGAAACCCCAGATTCCTCTCTTGAGATTTTTGGGTGTGTGTTTGTTGGGTGAAGGTTGGAAGATGTAAATGGTGCCTGGTTTTGTGGTTTTTTTTTTTTTTGGAGTTTTGCTGAATTTGCTGAAAAATGTCATCTTTTTTGTTTGATTTTTATAGAGCATAGATTGCTTGCATATAATACATTGGAAAAGAAGAAAAAAGATCATTTTTTTCTTGCTTTTTAATCATCTAGGAGACCTAACTGGTTCTTGCTCTGACCCAGAGAAGGTAAATTCTCAAGGTACTGTTCTTGGAATTCTCATTTTTGCTGTTTTTGTGTTTATGTAGTCTTTAAATGGAACCTCAGATTCACAGAATTCAGTTTCTTCTTGTTGGGTTTTTGCTTTGAGTGTGGTTGGGGTTATTGGGAAGAGAAAAGAGCATTCTTTCTTGTTTTTCAATTATCTTGGGTATTTTTTAAGAGAGAGTTTCTTTTAAATATTTTTGTGTTTATTTTGTCATTTAAATGCAACTCAGATTCATAGAATTCATTTTCTTTTTCGTTGATGGTTTTTTTTTTTTTGGTGTGTGTGTGTATGTGTGGGTGGGGTGGGGTGGGCGGTGGCGGTGGGAAGGGTTGTTGGGAAAAGCCTGCATGATGTCCTGGTTTTCTGGGTTTATTGGATTTTAGCTGAATTTGCATTTGAAAAAAACCACCTGTTTTGTGTGTTTGGGGTTGGGCGTAGGGGGTGGAAGAGTCTAAATAGTTCCTGGTTTTGTGGGTTTATTGGATTTTAGCTGAATTTTCAGAAAAATGCCATCTTCATTTCTTTGATTGCTGCTTTTTGTTGTGTTTTTTGGTAATTTCCGAGTCAGCCAACAGTTTTGTTTTCCTACTTTCTTTCCCTTCTGATATCTGAATATTAACATTTTTTGCTTTTGTTTCTCTATTTCTCTTTTGTCTTGTTTTAATTTGGGCCTTTCAGTTTTGTTCATCTATATTTGGGAATACAGTGTGTTTAGTTTTGTTGAACTTTTTCTTGAACATAGGGTTGAAGGTTGTGGGAAAGCATGGCTTACCAAAGGGTTGAGCGATTGGGTTACATGAGTCTTGATGAAGATATGGTAGATTCGATGGATGAATTTGAAGAGGTATTCTACAATGAGGATATGAACCTGGATGAATTTGAGATGGTCAGTACATATACACTTTGACGCTAGTCATGTTACTCTTTCTTTCTTTTTGGCTTCATTTCTCCTATTTGTTTGATGGGGTAATGACATAACCTTTTTTTCTCAAGGTATTGAGATAAGTTTTTTGAATTTCATTCTGTATTTTGAGTTCCCTTGAATTTTTGAAGTTACACATCAAGTGAATGCATGAATATGTGATTACTTTGGTCAGTCGGTGACAGATATCTAATGGTGTATTCACATTTTTTGCTTGTTTGTTTGTAATATTGGGTAGGTAACTGAAGGGACAGATACCTCCGCTGCACAAGCAAGGAAAGGCAAAGACATACAAGGTATCCCATGGGACAGATTGAATATAACGAGGCAAAGCTACAGGCTGACAAGGCTCGAACAATACAGGAATTATGAGAACATACCCTTGTCAGGAGAAGCTGTAGATAAGGTCTGTACCTTCATTATTTATTTCTTCAAGAATTTTAATTCTGTAGTTCCAAAGTATAGTTATAAACTTTACTGTTCTATGTTATTCTTTGTCAGGAATGTAAACAGGTAAAGAAGGGTGGCAACTACTATGACTTCTTTTACAATACAAGATTGGTGAAGCCTACCATACTTCATTTTCAGGTATGCATTTATTTTGTAGAGTATTTGTAATACTCCGAGTCCAGCTACGATTTTCCACCTATTAATGAACCTGTTTGTATCACCTCTGGTTTCGAAGAAAGACAAAATGGATTGTGAAGTTGTCAATTAATCAATTAGAGAGAAAGTCGGAGCTGCTATTTCTTGCATCTGGGTAAATTTTTACCTATGTTGCTAAGACTCTTTAAAAATGTTCTTGGTGTGTGTCCGATCCTCTAAAAGTAATGCATTTTTTGAGGATTAGACACGGTTACGCAATATTTTTGGAGAGGTCGCGTAACACAGATTTTTACATATGCTTCTTGCTGAGCTTACCTCTTGTTTCAGCCGTTCTTGTTTACTTTCTGCTTCTCATACAAATTCTCCACTGTGGGACGTTCAATGATGCGAGGTTTACCCAAGAACTACAAAATCCTCCCTGATATATCTCTCCTCCGTCTGTGTACCCATCTTCTGGAATAATGACCAAGAATTTCCTGTTGCCTAACAAATCCTCATTCCTCATGAAATCCTGTAACTATTTAAATTCTGCTCCCGAAAAGCTGGGTCCGTTCTATTAATAAAAATCATCTGTTAATATTTCACTAATATCTAACAATTTGAAACATTTTCCTCCAAACAGTATAATGAATAACTTATTCTCTTTGTATTCTTCAAATTCCCAGTAAGTATATTGTCATCTATACCAAGAATTTGTTTTCCTTTTTACGTTGAACTATTTATGATAGGATCCCTACAATAACAACTACCGCTCAATAACAGCAAGGTTGGAATGGATGATAGGCATGTATGTAGTTTCTCAACGGACAATAGGATACTAATTAGTGGCAGAAAATAGCATAGCTACATTTTAAACACTGGCACATGAAATTACGAAAATTTGGGAAACATAACACATATGATCCCAACTTATAGTATATGAAAAGGAAACCTTAAAAATGTCTCTAAAAAATAGAAGCATGCTCTATTTACTTTCATCAATTTTAGCACTACATGCAATACAATATGACAAGAGAACTCGAGTAAGAGTGCATAAAAAATGCCTAAGATATTTGGGAAGTCTCCTCAATTAGGGATTGGTCAAAGATAAAGGAAATGGAATGGATTTCTGAATCCTGATCACTCCAAGACAAGAAATTACCGCAGGAGGTTCTCCATCCCATGTCTGATGCTCTTGGATTAATTTCTTCACTGCAGTTACTGCTCAAAAGTCTGATGCTCTTGGATTAATTTCTTCACTGCAGTTACTGATCAAAATGAATCTGTTAACTACTTATTTGTTCGGAAAAATTTTGGTTTATTCGATGGTGTTTACATGCTTTCTTTTCCACTTGTTGAGAGGATAATTTTAATGCTCTCTTTATGCCACTTGATTTGCAGCTAAGGAACCTGGTTTGGGCTACTTCAAAACACGATGTGTATGTTATATCGAACTACTCACTTATGCACTGGTCTTCCATTTCCCGCAACTTGTCCGAAGTCCTCGATTTCTCTGGACATATAGCACCGTCAGAGGTAATCCAAAGTGCACTTAGTGGCTTCCTTTTCTAATTTAGTTTCTAGGGTACCTGCACTTCTTCTTCATGCTGGTGTCATGTTTCCATGATGAGGACTCGTGTATGTATCTTATCAATTCTTTCTTCTGTTAACATTGTGGTGGGGTTTGAAAGAGTGCCCGTATCCCCGTCCCAGTCATCTAGAAGAAAGATATTTTTAGAAGTCCCGCTTGAGTTTTGGTTTTCAAGTTTTTTTTTTTTTTTCACCCCTTCCTCAGGGTTGGAAGTGGAGGGTGCTTCCATCCGAGCATCCACCCATCTTGTCAAGATGTTCTCTTTGATGTCAATTAAATGTCTATATTATTTATTGTTTCTTCCCCTATTGATTATGACTTACCTACTCTTTCTGTTACTTTGGCCTCTAGAAACATGCAGGAAGTTTGTTAGAAGGTCTAACACAAACACAGGTCAGCACAATGGCAGTGAAGAATCGCTTTGTTGTTGCAGGGGGCTTCCAAGGGGAACTCATTTGTAAGGTTAGTTGGCTTTGTAATGAGTGTCATCAAGAAGATATAATACAATAAGTTTCTGGATAAAATTCATGAAATCAAAGTGAAAAGATGAAAGTCGTGGGTCTTTGGTGAGGATTAGACACGGTTACGCAATATTTTTGGAGAGGTCGCGTAACACAGATGGAAACTGACTTTCTTTCAAATGTTCAATTGACTTACAATGTGATGCGCTAACCTGTAAAGCTAAGCCGGACTACATAACAGAAATCTTGACTGCCTAACTATATATGGTCATAAAATCAGTATGGAGTGTGATTGCTATTGTTGTGACATAAAGTGATATGGTTTACCATATTAACAATGGTATTATTTTTATTATGGAAAATTTAATTGTTGTTGTTACATAAAATGTGTGTTGGCGTACACTATCCTTCCCAGACCCCACTCGCTGGATTTCATTGGGTGTGGTGTTGTTACATAAGGGGTGCTTTGTAATCTAGAGAACAAAGAGGTATTGGCAAAACTGAAGTGAATATGTAGGCATTTTGGGATTTTGCTAACTTCTTCAAGTGAGTCTCCAGGAGTGATTTTGTGGAAAAACTTCTCCCGAAACAGAAAAATGCAAGAGAGCATGAGATTAATGCAAAAAGATTATACAACGAAGTTACTTTCTTGTACTTTCTTGCTGTTTCCACAATAATTAAATGCACACACAGGTGGATTATGTTAGATATGGAAGGATAGAGTCATGTTACCATATTGGCAAGCGTTTTCAAGTTTCTTTCTGCTGTTGCTCATGAGCCTTTTTTTTTTGGAACAATTTCCTGCCTATATAATATCTATTGATAGCTCAAGACTAGCCAGACTTGGATAATTAAATTTGAATGAAATTGAATCTTTATACGGCATGCATCTTTTGTCATCCTTACTTAGCTTCATATAATGCAGTGTTTGGATAAGCCAGGTATAAGCTTCTGCGCAAGGACCACGTTTGAGGATAATGCTATTACAAATGCTGTCGATATATATGATAGCTTGAGGTAGTATGCATATAATATCAGTTGTTGGACTAGTTCGAAATTCAAACTGATTAAACATCTTAATTGTTTTGCAGCGGTGGGCTTCATTTTATGGCAGCCAATAATGATTGTGGTGTGAGAGAGTATGACATGGAGAAGTTTCAGCTTATGAACCACTTCCGGTTCCCTTGGCCAGTGAATGTCAGTTTCTTATCTAACTTTTACTGCTCTTTTTTGTATGACGTCCCATCATAAGGCTTACTCTTTTTTTTAAGCTATTAATTCTAATTGTTTGTGAAAGAGAGGATGTTCGAGATGCATGTCTTTAAGTGCTATTCAAAGATGGAACCTCGCCTCATCTCATGTTTTCATAATTCATTGGTTATTTATGCAGCATACTTCAATGAGCCCAGACAGCAAGATTCTTACTGTTGTTGGAGATGATCTCACTGGCTTACTTGTTGATTCCCGCAACGGAAAGGTATTAGAAGTCAAAGAGAGCATGGATCCAGCAAGATTCTTACTGTTGTTGGAGATGATCTCACTGGCTTACTTGTTGATTCCCGCAACGGAAAGGTATTAGAAATCGTTGCCTTCAAATCAGATGAAATGAAAAGTTTCTCATCGTGTGCTTACCTTCTATCAGTTATTATTTGAGTCTGAAGTATCTTTTGTCATTTCTTAACTGCATTTATAGTGAGGTGACTATTTGGCAAGAATCTATGAACCAATTGCAATGAGTCAATGAATTTCCCTTCTATTTGTTTCTCACATTTTTCATGTTGAATCCTCCATTTTATGATCCCATAAATCTGTTCTAATCGAAGTTCTTTACTGTATCAGACGGTTGGCTCGATTGTTGGTCATCTAGACTACTCTTTTGCGTCTGCATGGCACCCTGATGGCCATACCTTTGCTACTGGGAATCAAGATAAAACCTGCAGAATCTGGGACTTGAGAAACCTGTCATCACCTACAGCAGTGCTGAAAGGAAACATGGGTGCTGTCCGATCAATTCGTTACTCATCAGATGGGCGGTTCTTGGTAGTGGCTGAACCTGCTGATTTCGTCCACATTTACAATGCTGCTGGTGACTACAAGAAGCGTCAAGAAATTGACATGTTTGGCGAGATATCCGGGGTGTCTCTGAGTCCAGATGATGAGTCTCTTTATATCGGAATCTGGGATCGAACCTATGCAAGCTTGCTCCAATACAATCGACGGCATTATTCCGAGTATGTTGATTTGTTCACATAATACCCCTGATGGTTTGTTTCGTCACAGCAGATCGATGTACCAGGAAAGTTAGGTCTCCTCATAGGTGATGAAATGATCAAACTCTGGTTTTTGTTCATGTTGAACTCTTAGGAACTTGGCTCAGTTTTTGGTCTTAGTATACTATGTACAGTGTCCTTGAGAAAAAGCCTTATATATAGAGCCTTATGTCACGGCCTTAGAGCTTTCGCTAACTCCTGCGCGCGGGGCGTGTCACTTATTTCTAGTATAGTCAGAGACCTCTTTATAAACAGTCATTCTCCGCTTACATGTTATATCGTATGTTTTCTATAACAGCATTTCGCTATTGTAACAAAAAAGTATCTTGACAAGCGAAAGCGATCGCGTTATAAAGAGAGATGTGAATATACAATAATATTATGATTGAAGTACAAGACATAGACAAAAGTCGAATAATAAGAAACATGATAATGATACTATGAGTACTAGTATGAAAGCACAAGTGAGGCAACGCTTAATTGCGTATTGATTTGTTCCGTGCGTAGACTCTTATATAAGGTCATGAGTTTGATAGTGTAAAGTTACATAATACTCTATCTAATCGCAAATCTCCAATACTTTTCTAGGCTACTTATGCTTTCGCTTTAATTCATCCATCAACATCTCACACACTCACACTAGGATATCTATGCACATCTTCTCCACACATGCTCAATTCATCTTAGTTTCATTTCTCGCATCTTATTCTTTGTTAAATCTACTTGCACTTTATCTCAAATATCTCCGTTTATTTTTCAAAAAAAATATTTTGTAAAGATAAGTTAATTTAATAAAGTTAATTTTGTCAAATATTTAATTATTTTTATTAAATTAAAATCAAAATTTATCATTATTAAAAATAAAATCAAAACCAAAAAGGAAATTTTGATATTTGGTTTGGCTTTTCTATTTAGCACTCCATTTAACTTCAGTCGACCTATAAAGTAGTACGAGAAAAAAAAATTAGGGTTTGAAAACCAGTTTCTGGAAAATAATTGTCGATTTCGCCGGAGATAATTGGGGATTTGGCCGGAGTAAGTTTGTGTACCGGCGATTGCCTGCTTCCGGTTGCTTCCGGTAGGGGTGTATTGCTTTAGCGTTCGGGAGTTTCGACTGTCTAAATGGAAGAATTGAAGCACAAGCCGAAGAGAGAGGACGAGTCGAAGAAGCGTCATCGTGAGAAGGAGGATCGAGATCGCGACAAGAGGGACAGGGAGCATCACCATCGTGATAAGAAGGATCGAGAGAGAGAGAAAAGCAGCCGCTATGAAAGAGAGAGAAGTGCTGATAGAGATAGAGATAGGGTAAAGCACAAGGATAGGCACAGTAGAGGAGATAAGGAGCGTGAAAAGAGCAGCAAGGTTCGTGATGATGATGAAAGACCTAGAGATAAAGTTAAAGAGCGAGAAAAAAAGGATAAGGAAGATCGGGAGGAACGAGAGAGGGAGAAAGAGAGGGAAAGGGAGAGGGAGAAGGAGAGGAAGAGAGAAAGAGAGAGGAGAGAAAGGGAGAAGGAGAAGGAGAAGGAGAGGAATCGCGAAAGGGATAGACACAGGGAAGTATATGAAAAGGAGAGTGATGATGAAGCTGATGCTAAGGATCGGGAAAGGAAGAGGAGAAAGAGGGAGAATGATGATCATCATCATAAGGAGAGGGATCGTGAAAGGAGTAGCAAACCAAACAACAGGCTCAGGGAAGGCAGCACTGATGAGGTATCAGCAGAAAAGAATCAGAAGAGTCGAGAAGAGGATCTAGCTGAGGAGCAACGGAAATTAGATGACGAGATGGAGAAGCGAAGGAGGAGAGTTCAGGAATGGCAAGAGCTAAAAAGGAAAAAGGAGGAGTCTGAAAGGGAGAAACTTGGAGTTGATGCAGGTGCTGAAGAACCTAAGTTGGGCAAAACTTGGACATTGGATGGTGAGTCTGATGATGAAGATGCTGAAGGGAAAACTGGCATGGATATTGATATGGATCATAGTGGTAAGGTCATGGACTCCGAAAATGGAGCTGATAAGGTGGTTAGTTCTAGCATTGGATCTGATTCCCCTGTTATTCAGAATGGCGGTGATGGTTTAGTTGACGACGATGAGATTGACCCATTGGATGCTTTTATGAACTCTATGGTTTTGCCTGAAGTTGAGAAGCTTAGCAAATCCGTAGTCAATGGTTTGGATGGTGAAAATTCCGGTTTGAAAGAGAAAAAGGGTTCAAGCAAGGAAGAAAAACCTAAGATGAGCATGAAGAAAACCATGGGAAGAATTATCCCTGGTGAAGATTCAGATTCAGACTATGGGGACATTGAGAATGATGAAGATCCTTTGGAGGAAGAAGATGATGAAGAATTTATGAAACGGGTCAAGAAAACCAAGGTCGAGAAACTATCATTAGTGGATCATTCAAAGATTGAATATCCTCCTTTCAGAAAGAACTTCTACATAGAAGTTAAGGAAATTTCGAGAATGAGTGCTGAAGAGGTTTCTGCTTACAGGAAACAACTAGAATTGAAGATCCATGGCAAGGATGTTCCGAAACCAATCAAAACATGGCATCAGACAGGACTTTCTTCGAAGATGCTAGACACTATCAAGAAGCTGAATTATGAGAAACCCATGTCTATTCAAGCTCAGGCTCTACCAGTTATTATGAGTGGCCGAGATTGTATTGGGATTGCTAAGACTGGTTCTGGTAAAACTTTGGCATTTGTATTACCAATGCTGAGGCATATTAAGGACCAGCCTCCTCTGATGTCTGGAGATGGTCCTATTGGGCTAATAATGGCCCCTACTAGAGAGCTTGTGCAGCAAATTCATAGTGATATTAAGAAGTTCGCGAGAGTGATGGGTCTCACCTGTGTACCTGTGTATGGAGGTTCCGGTGTTGCTCAACAAATTAGTGAATTGAAACGAGGAGCTGAAATTGTTGTGTGCACTCCGGGTAGGATGATTGACATACTCTGTACAAGTGGTGGCAAGATAACAAATCTGCGAAGAGTCACGTACTTGGTCATGGATGAAGCTGATCGGATGTTTGATATGGGATTTGAACCTCAGATCACAAGAATTGTCCAAAACACACGGCCAGACCGTCAAACAGTCCTGTTCTCTGCAACTTTTCCTCGTCAGGTCGAAATACTAGCTCGTAAAGTGTTGAACAAGCCTGTTGAAATACAGGTAGGTGGTAGAAGTGTTGTGAACAAGGATATAACACAGTTAGTTGAGGTGAGGCCAGAGAGTGATAGATTCCTTCGTCTTCTTGAGCTACTCGGTGAATGGTATGAAAAAGGTAAAATTTTGATATTTGTTCACACACAGGAGAAATGTGATGCTTTATTTAGAGATTTGCTCAAGCATGGTTATCCCTGCCTCTCCCTTCATGGGGCAAAGGATCAGACTGATCGTGAGTCCACCATATCTGACTTTAAAAGTAATGTATGTAATTTGTTGATTGCTACTAGTATAGCAGCTAGGGGTTTAGATGTCAAGGAGCTTGAACTGGTAATCAATTATGATGTTCCGAACCATTATGAGGACTATGTTCATCGTGTTGGGCGGACTGGTCGAGCTGGTAACAAAGGTTGTGCCATCACATTCATATCCGAAGATGATGCAAGATATGCACCTGATCTTCTAAAAGCTTTACAATTGTCGGAGCAAGTTGTTCCAGATGACCTGAAAGCTCTTGCTGATAGTTTCATGGCAAAGGTTAATCAGGGACTTGAGCAAGCACATGGGACTGGTTATGGTGGTAGTGGTTTTAAATTTAACGAAGAAGAGGATGAAGTGAGGAGAGCAGCCAAAAAAGCACAGGCTAAAGAATATGGATTTGAGGAAGATAAATCAGATTCAGAGGATGAAGATGAAGGAATTAGAAAAGCAGGTGGCGACCTCTCTCAGCAGGCTGCCCTTGCTCAGGCTGCTGCTCTTGTTGCTGCTTCCAAAGCAGCGAGTATGGCTTCAGCAGGAACTCCAGTTTCAGCTGTTCAGCTTCTTCCCAATGGTGGATTACCTGTTGCATTACCTGGTGTACTGGGTATTAATATACCAGGTGCAACAGCAGTTACTGCTGGAAATGGACTGTCAGTTGGCTCTAATGATGTGACAGCAAGAGCAACAGCATTGGCAGCCGCCTTAAACTTGCAGCATAACTTAGCAAAGATTCAGGCCGATGCAATGCCTGAACATTATGAAGCAGAATTAGAGATAAATGATTTTCCTCAAAATGCTCGTTGGAAGGTTACACACAAGGAGACGCTGGGCCCTATTTCTGAATGGACAGGAGCTGCCATCACCACTAGAGGACAGTATGTTCCACCTGGCAAGGTACCAGGGTTTGGGGAAAGGAAATTGTACTTGTTCATTGAAGGTCCTACGGAGCAATCTGTCAAGAGAGCAAAAGCAGAATTGAAACGTGTTTTGGAGGACATTACCATGCAAGCATCATCACTTCCTGGTTCAGCTCAACCGGGCAGATACTCAGTTGTATAAGAATGAATGTCGTTGTCCTTTGATGTTTCATTTTTTGTCTGTTATCTTTTCTGGGCAAATTATTTCCTAAGTTTTCTTTACTCTATTTAGAGATGACTTACTTTGTAATGATATAAACAGGTTTAACTAGATACATGATTCTCAGTGATCAGCCATGGTTAGTTCCTCTCCTATATTATTTTATAAATCCTGTTATCTTAAACTATTATCTGTGTTACTTGATTCCTTTACTGATAGTACCCCCCAAAGCTGCTATTTGAATTGAAACTGCTACAGGGAGATTACATAGAGTTGCACAGGAAGAAGCATGGTATTCAGTCACCCCCAATAATATCTTGTTAGGAAAGAAAAACCTGTGGTAACTTCGATAACACAATTACTTGAATTCCTATTTACTCATGTTGTAGAGTAGCAAAATTGCTTGAATTTCTATGCATGAGGAATCATCATATGCACAAGGTTGATGATGATGTTCATGATGGCACTGTTCCAGTGTACCTAATGGACTGTGGGACGACTACAAGAGTAAAGGTATGTTGATTAGATGCAAGTGTTGTCTTCCCATCTTCTTAGTAGATTTGGTGGTAAATGAAAACAGGTACTGACTTTGTAAATTTTAAAATGTTAAACCTTTTTTTTAAAATCAAGTTTAAAATGTTGAACCTTCTGCTTGTAGTTTTGTAGCAACACTATTGGGGAAAAAAAAGAGAGGATAGAGAATGTGAAGTGCCTTTTTTTTTTTTTTTTTGAGAATGAAAAAGAGAGAGAATTGGAAGTGCCTTTGCCAAAGATATTGTCATTGCCTTGGCTCTTTACCTTGCTAATTCAATGGATTGTAAGCTTTGGTTTACTTGCTATAATGAGAGTGGAATGTTATCTCAATGCATCAATAAGATTTTGTTTATGAGTCCCCACTTCTGAGGACTATATACATCAAAAATATACTTTTACCTTACAGGTGAGGTCTGATGCCAAGAACGAGATGTTTAGAATGGTAAGATCTTGTAAAAGGAAAAGTATGTATTGTTGAGTCATCTACTTTCATTTGCTTGGCTAGACTGAATTTACTTGCTGCTAGCATGTGTGACGTGCCCAATGTTCTTAATTTTCCCTTGTTATAGTCTACTATACATTCTATTAGTGTTTGGGATTGAGTGGACTGTGTCCATCTAACTTTCTCTTTTGCTCTTATCATATTCATATCCAAGCAATGGTAGAGAATGGCACAAAAACTACTTTTGTTGGACCAGGTTTACAGGGAAACCTCCCAAGTTTGAGGGATATATCCATTTGACAGTTTTATGTTTTCCGAAAGCCCCTGTGAAAACAACCTTCCATGTTAAATGGTACATCCGAGTGTGTAAATTTGATGTTAGGTGTTCTCTTGCTGCAAATCCAGGTAAAAGTCAGGGTAACTTGGTGTTGTCTCCTCTGCTGTAAAAGTCATATGGGGTTAAGATATGTTTTCGATGCTTGCTACTCTCCATAATCACTTAATTACTCGTGATTCAGTTCTCTCGGATGGTATATGCAGGGATCTAGGCGCAAGTGGCGAATAGTCCTGTAAATGATGGTTTGTTTCAATGCAATTCTCCTTGTGTAGTATTTGTGGACAGAGGAGAAAGGGGACATTTTGTGTGTTACTTGATGTGCATATCTCTATGAATCTCATCAGAATTTTCTGATGCAGGTTTTGACAGTGATGTAGAACACCTATCAGAGGGGAAAAAAGAAGTATCAAATTTTACCCTTCAGCTGGTGTTAATGGTAGTGCTCTTTGGGTGTAATTTGTCCAATATGTTAGTGTCGAGGACAGACAACATACCCAGTGTAATTTCACAAAATTCCACAAGTAGGGTCTGGGGTGGGTAGTGTGTATGTAGATCATACCCCTACCTTACAAGATTGTTGTTACCCTTGAGTTCTGGTCTAATGGTAAGATCGTATCACATGATGTACGAGTTACAGGAGCACGCACAAGAAGTTTGAACCTTTCTGCAAATGAAATCTTGGTTTAAACTGTGGAAGGGTGAGTCAATTATTCTTCGAGTTTTGAATTGATCTCCATTAGCAAGGACACAATAATCGTGTACATTTTCAATCGGTGTTTTATAGCATCGAATTTCATGAGCTTTGAGCTATCGATATATAGCAAACAAGCTTCGCGAGGGGCCAGCTTGTTTGAATAATTGACGTTAGTTTCACGGAAGCGGCATATTAGTGCCTTATGCGGGAAATCCTTGCTTGACTTGTTGATCATCTATCATTACTGGCGAAGCAAGCATACCGATAATCAACTCGCTTGAGAGAACAATTCGAGAAGGAAGACCCCAAGCCAGCCCAAGCAAGAAAGAGGAACTAAAGTCAACTAATGCTTAAGACATCCAAGTTCGGACATCTAAGCCAGTTCCGGTCCTTCCATCTGCCTCTATCT
>DF359054.1:43035-82760 GCA_000787875.1 Solanum virginianum
CAGAGTGATTTGATTAGCTTACATCGGAGGATGGTCTAAAGCAGTCAGCAGTCGTGAGACTAATTCTTCGTTCCACTGTCAACGCATTAAGTGGTAGAAAACTGGCCATAGTTTTTTTCATTCACCAGAATCCTCAACCTTTTGCTTAAGGAGTGAGGTGTTGAACCACCACATCAACTCCTTTGGTTACTTGGGACTAGTTACAATCACTTGCATGTTTTAGTTATTAATGAAATGCAATAATTCGAAATAATGATACACATATTAGTGGCGATAGAAAAAATTATGGAGTAATTTTCTTTATATAGCGTTAAACACTAAAACAAATGATACACTTACGTACTATATATATATTTATTCATTTGAAGTAAATAAACACTTTATATGAATATATATAAATAATTATTTTAATAGGTAGTTTTGCCGACCCAAAACCAAAAAATAGAAAACAACAAAATTAGCCACAAGAAGTAGTGTGCCATTTACCCACTTCTTTCCACTAGGTGTCCAAAATACCCACCAAAAGGCACATCTCCATTAAGATACCTTTTCTCCCATTGCCTAATAACTTGTTTGGTCACATTGTTTTGTCAAAAAATAATTTATTTTTAGAGAATTGAGGTATTTAATCAATTTTTGTTGAATAAAATTAAATATTCTTGAGTAATAGTATAATTATTTTTCACAAAAAAATAACTCATTTCCAAATTCCTTCTTAAATTTTGGATAGATAAAAATTGATATATTTTCAAAATACTCATAAAATCTCACTAAGTGAAGTTTGAATAGGTCAAGGCGTATGTATATTTTATCCCTATCTGGTGAAAGTCGAGAGGTTATTTCTCAAGATTTTTGAAATACTTCTCAAAATAATCTTAAATTTGATATATAATCTTACATTTTATTGGTACCAATAACAACAATTGGAATTCCACAAATGGGATTTGAGGAAGAGAAAATGTACATAAACTTTATCACTATCTCGTAGAGATTGGAGAAGTTATTTTCGAAAAAAAAGGAAAATTACCAACTTGACCAGACCCTTATAAATACCAATCTAGACACACAGTAGAGCTCACATAATCTAGTAAAAATGGCTTCTTCAATTTTCCTCTCACACCCTCTTTCTCCTTTCTCTTCTTTACTATCAAAAAAACTCAATAAAATTCCAACTCCCAAACAAACCATAGCCATAGCATATCACCCCACCAACAAACCATCCACCAAGACTCCAGTTTTACCATTTCCTAGCTCACCTTTTCCATTTTCCTCAAACCCCAGAAAGGAATTTTGGCCAATTTCAGTGGGAAGAACACAGACAGATGAAAAGGATGAAATCTTGGTGGTGGGTGAAGATTCTGCTGAGTTTGAGTTATCCAAACAAAAGATTTCATCTTGGGTTTATTTCACTGGGGTTCTTGGTGTTGTGCTTTATGTTCTTAATGTTGTTTGGATTGACAACTCTACTGGATTTGGAAAATCATTCATTGATGCTGTTTCAAGTATTTCAGATAGCCATGAGGTGTGGGTATTTGCTTAATTTGCTTTATCTGTTCTGTTTGCATTTACTTTTTTATGAATTGGGTCTTGACATATTGCTTTTGATTTGTTTCTTTACTTTGTTATAATAGGTGTATAAATTCTTAGAACAGAAAAAAAATGATTTCTGAAAATTCCTTGTGTAAATTTGGTTATTAGTATAAAATGGAGTTACAGCATCGACGACAACATACCTAGTGAAATCCAATCAGTAGGGTCTGGTGAGGTAGTGTCAGGGCCGGAGCTACCCTTGGGTCAGGAGGTTCATACGAACCTTCTTTGATGAAAAATTGTATTATTTTTTATATATGGTTAAAATATAAATATAGTAAAATGTTGAACCTCCTTTAACTAGTTCGTGTGACTGCTTTTTCAAATTTTGAATCCCTTATTGACAATTCTGGCTCCGCCACCGGGTAGTGTATGAGAGGCTGTTTTCGAAAGAACCTCGGCTCAACTGCAACAATTTCAGATATAAAGAAGAAGAAAAAAAGTGATCAAAACATTAATAGGAGAAGCTATGCGAAGCAAAGCCTACAAAAAGGAGTTGTTTTTGAATTTTTGTGAGGAATTTGGAATGAAGAAGGTAAAATAGCTTTTTGATGTTTTCAAATTTTTGAAATTACTGAATTTTACGGCCTAACGTGTTTTCTAGAGGTTGAACTCTGGAGGAAAAGAGTAAAAAAGAAAATCATGGCCAAGTGTTGGGTGTTCCATTGTTTTATTCTGTTTCTTAACTTTATTGTATAGTGATTATAAATTTTTTGTAGTTTTCTGACAGCGGACGGAGTTCACTTCTTCTTCATTTGCACTCCTTGTAGCACTTCTGCCAAAGCTTGGTTATTGTTCATATGCATATTTCTTAATGTTAAGTGTCTCTGAAAGGTTTCGTACACCTTTACTATTATATTGGGTACTTATATCCTCCTACCAGTATAGGTATTAGGTAACTCCACTCAACAAGCGTTAGACAAATAGGAAGAGATTATCAAACTCTCTTTTATTTTTGGCTGCTGCCGGGATTTAAACCCTGGTCTAACACGGTCTTCATTCTAGTCTCAAGAAATAGGGACTATTCTGATTTCGCTGAAGTTGCAAACTAGAAGTACTCGAGAAGTTTTAATAAAAACATTATACAAATTTATTGATTTAAATGTTGTTATCTTCTTCTTTATTTGTTCGTCACTTGGTGTTAGTCTTGTGTGGTTACTTTGGGTAATTCCTAAAACGAAATTATGAATTGGTTTACATTCAAGCCTTCTATAAGGGGAAGCTTTTGTTAGTTTAGTTTTATCGAAGAACTCTATGAGGCACCAATTAATAGTCAAATAACAACCAATGAAGGAAGGTCGATTTGAAGTTGTTAATCTCTTAAAAATCTTAACAGCTACATGAGGTTGCTTATGTTTGAGCACATGTGGAGGAGCATAACGTCTTCGCCTTGCAACGAAGACTGTTTAGCCTTGGTAATGCTCGAAAAGTATTTCTTTGTTCTGGATTTGTTCTGTTACACTTCTTGATAATAAGCAAGAAATGCATTAAGTTCTTGATTAGTCCGTGGTTTATTTTCTGTTGTTTTGTCTTTGTATACTCAGTTACTTCGCTTCCACTTTGGCTTTCTTGGTAACCAGCATACGATATATAAATTTTTCTGTTTTGTGTATCTAAATTTCTGTTTGCTGAGAGTTTATCCAAATGTTTCTCTGCAGATTGTAATGCTTTCCCTTACCTTGATTTTCGCAATAGTTCACAGTGGTCTTGCTAGTCTTAGAGACAAAGGTGAGGAACTCATTGGAGAGCGTGCTTTCCGTGTTCTGTTTGCTGGAATATCGTTGCCATTGGCAGTCAGCACAATTGTGAGTTTCTAGTCTGCCGGCAGAAACTGAGAATTTAGTATTTGTTTTGGGAACTTTTATAATTTTATGGTGCAAACGCTTGGTAGATGGAAATTTAACGTAACCAATGGTTCTTATGATGATATACAGGTGTACTTCATTAACCACCGATACGATGGAGTGCAGTTGTGGCAATTAAACAGCATTACTGGGATTCATGAACTAATTTGGGTTTCTAACTTTATTTCCTTCTTCTTCCTTTACCCATCGACATTCAATTTACTTGAGGTAGCGGCTGTTGACAAGCCCAAGATGCATCTTTGGGAAACTGGGATCATGAGGATTACCAGGCATCCACAGGTATATGCTCAACTTTCCCTTAAATGTAACCTACCGTATAGAAGATACCGAATGAAATGATTTCCTAATGTTCCCTGTCCTGAAACACCAATGCCTACTTTTAGTTTCAAAGCTCTTTCCGAACCGAATTTCAACTGTGGATTGAAACCACTTCACTTTATACCTCGTATTATGTTTTAATTTTGCGGGATATGATAAGAACAACATATCCAATGTAGTCTCACTAGTGGGTCTGGGGAGGGTAGGATGTACGCAAATCTTATCCCCCAACCTTTGTGCAGTAGAGAGGTTGTTTATGATAGACCCTTGACTCAAAAGAAGTGTGATCAAAGTAGGATAGGAAGAAAAATAACGACAACAAAATAGCGACATGTACAAAGCAAATGAGGCAACAGGTAGTAGTAAAAATTGAAGAATGAAATACAACTACTAAAGAAGGAGAAGAAGAGAAGAGAAGACTAGCCCCCATCCTCTCCACATAAAAGTACGACAATACTCAGCTACCTACTACTCTTCTACTCTAACGCTCGACCTACATATATATCTATATAGGGCCATATCCTCAGTAAGCTGAAGATGTGACATATCATGTCCAATCACCTTCCTCCAGTTCTTTTATTTTCTGGGATATGACGTGAAGCGCTATAACACAGGAGGTTTAGAGTCATGATTTCTATTTATCATTTCTGTAGTGTTTTTAGGACTAAACTTTTTAAGGTTTTTCGTGTATTTCAGTCTTACATTTAAAATTATACTTTAACTTTGATTCTTAGAATCAAGAATCGGCTCTAGAGGTCGATGGTTTTCTTCAAAGGAGTTAAATAAGGCACGTCACAAACAATAAATATCAGAAGAAACGATGGACAGATGTTGCTGTAGAAAAAGAGTCTGTACACGAAAGGAGGTGGAGGCTATTTTAATCCAGTTTTGCTAATTCATAAAAGGAAAGAAACCTACAAATTGATGAAAAGCTGTTCTATAATTGAGGATTTAGTAAAGCGGAATCATCTCAAGTCCTGCAAATCGAAAAAAATATGTGTCCTTGCGTACTTGTTATTGTCGTCTTTGTGCATATATGTAACACAACGGCTCAGCATTTTTGCTTTTATTTGCTGTCTCTCCCGTCTTTGATAGCTAAGTGAAGTTTCTCTTCTCCATATAAGTTGGTTGGTCAGGTGCTATGGTGCTTAGCTCACACACTGTGGATTGGGAATTCAGTTGCAGTGGCAGCATCAGTAGGTTTGATAGGACATCATCTGTTTGGTGCCTGGAATGGAGACCGGAGGTTAGCCATACGATATGGTGAGGCTTTTGAAGTCGTGAAGAACAGAACGAGTATCATTCCATTTGCAGCTATTCTTGATGGTCGCCAAAAGTTGCCTGAAGACTATTACAAGGAATTTATCAGATTGCCATATTTATCGGTAACAGCATTGACATTAGGTGCTTACTTTCTCCACCCCCTTATGCAAGCTGCCAGTTTTCGGCTACACTGGTAGTAGCACCAATGTTACATAACTCGTTTCCATACAAGAAATCGCGACTACGAGTTGTATAATATTTTTTGTCAAGTATATATAGGTTACTGTTGTCTATTTAACAACTGTTGGAGCAACTCTCTTTAAGTTTAGTTGAGAGAGTAGAAAAGCAAAGAAAGAAGAGAAATAGAAAGCATCCAATTTAATGTGTTTGAAAGTAAAGTTCCAACTTTTATTTCCCTTCAAATTCTATATGGTGTATATCATTATATATGGATATGGTTTATTTTAAGTCGAGGGGTTTATCTGAAATCACATTTCTATCTCGTATGAGGTAGGGGTATAGTCTACATAACACTCTATCCTCCTCAAATTTCACTCGTCGGATTATAATTCATCAAAATAATGAGTTATCATTGACATCAACTCAGAGATCGCCAAATGCTCAAAAATTCCTTGAATTAATTCATCTATATGCAAGTAACAATTATTGTTGGACAAGGCTACCTAAAGGACCAAATCCAAAAATGATTTTTTTTTATTTTTTAATTAAAAAAAAAACACTCAATTCCACTTCTGGTGTTCAGGAAATATCAAATAAAAGTACACCAAACTCATTTGACTTTCTTTTACTTTTTGTGAGAATGAAGAAATACATGTGGCCAATTTGAATGATATATTTTTTTTTAATATTTAAATTCCCTTTGGATTTACTCTTCCTCATGCAATGTGATTGGAAGAATTGGGAATGAGTAGGTTCACTAAGGATTATTAAACTAAAAAGGAAAGATTGTACAAGAGGATAACTTGATACTCAATAAATTTTCACTCGATATCTGATATTAGTGTTAAAATTTGATTAAATCTGAATTTGTACGGAAAAATTTTATATTAAAGGATATGGCATTTTCTAACAAAGCGATTCCAAACTCAAAATTTGAATCCGAAACTTTAATTAAGAATAAATTTTAAAAACTACTTGACACTTTTTGCTCTACTAAAACGCTCGTTGATTTAAAATAACTATATTGATTCTTGAAAAATGGTCCAACTATCTAACCATCATCATCAGTATAAATAAAATAAAATTCTATTGATACATACTTCTAATACTTTCTAGGACTTCAATGTGACATACATACATCACTCAAAAGAACATACAAGTACATATATGTCACCACCAAAGAAAAGTTAGATAAAGTATTCCATCATTCTTAACTAGAGATTTCAGAATCGATTTTTCAACATAAAACCATTCTTGCTAAACAACATTTTACCCCCATAAAGAGAAAAAAATTTCGCACAATATTCAAACTAATCGAATCACAAATATAACTATGTATAAAACATGTACACATTGGCAGAGTCACACTGTTCTCAAGGGGTTCGTTCAAACCCCCTTCGGTGAAAAATTATATTATTTTTATATGGTAAAAATATTTATATATATATATATAGTAGATGTTGAATTCTCTTCGAATAGTTCGTACATCTACTTTTAAAAATTTTAAACCTCCTTAAAAAAATTCTGAATCCGCCAGTATGTACACCACCACCCCTCACATGGACTTCATGGAGTGGAAAATTGGTTAAGTGGGATTTGTTTATTACATAAATTGGACAAGTATCAGCCAACATTGAGTTGAGTTGCACAGTTTAACCAACTATATATCCACTTTATTAAGTTTGTAACCCACTCCATCATTTCAATATTCTCTTTTTTTGCTTTTCTAATTTAATGCTACATTGCCACCAACTTACTTTAATATTGGGCATGTCTTACATTTCTATAACTAAATCATTCTAACTTCTTATTTAAGCCAATTGCTTAACACATCTCATTATTATAAATCTCTTTCTATATATATACATATCTTCCCATTTCTTGTGATTTATATGCTATAATAATTCACTATTTGATTTCATATGGTAATTAGAAGAAATATGAAGGAAAAATCAATAGAGAAGTTTTTCATGTTGCCATTCTTTATAGGGTGTGGTGCTAAGTCAAGTGTTGAAGTGACCACCAAAAGCCAACTTGAGGAAACAAAGAATTCATCACAAAAAATAAGTATGGTCTTTCTCCCCTTTTATGCCCCCCGCCTCCGCCCCCGCCCCCGCGTCTCTTAGAATAAAAATTACATATTCTGCAGAACTCAGAAACTTTAGTTCAAATATGTATGCATAACGGGTGTATTCTGAACATGTCTCACATTCGAAGGCAAGTTTAGAATATGATCTTTTCGAGTTTTTGATTATTGAACAATGTAACAACAATCTTTTTAAGTGTTAGTATTGGTTATTTAGTCAAGTACCTTTTGTGTATGTTGTTATTCTTCTATCTTTTTGTGACATTGCTACTTTAATTTGTGTGTGGCTTATTCAAGAAAGACAAGAAGGAGAAGAGAGGCCATTAAGTGTAAAAATGAAGAGATTTTGGGCCATGACAAGACCAAGATTTTCACAAAATGTGCAAAGATTGAAAATGCATTTCAAAGGTTTCTCCCAATTATTTGGTAAGCAATAAACCATTGTACTCACTCTCATTAGTTCTCTTATTCTATTTTTTTCTTCCCCACTAGTCACAAATCCACATGCAAACAAAAACAAAGCTTAAAAGGTCAAATACATAGATGATCTTCTGAACGTCGTTCTCAATTTTCATTTAGACATCTTAATTGAAGCTTTTATTGGTCAGTCACTTAATTTATAGATAAAATGTGCCTATTGAATATCAATGATAATGTATTTTACATTAGCGAGTGAGTTCACAACAATTGATGAAAATCAACTAGAAAGAGATGGGATTCATATAAAACGAGTTCAGAATTCAATTATAAAACTCCTAAAAAATACAGTTATAGCGCAAAAATTAGGTGTTTTCTATGGGTCATACCAAGTAGAAAACCTCACTCACTGACACACTCAACTCATATATCATTTCTTGTGTCACATCAACTTAGAGTCGTTCAACAGAAACATTTCTATGATTTTAATTAAAATGTTTAAATAAAAATTACTAATATCTTCGAGAGATTTTATCCATGTAATTGACCACCATACAAAAGAGTAACAATGCATGCAAGAAATTCTATCATGTGCTTAATATCGAAAATCACAACAACTAAAACGAGTCTAACAACATTCAATTTATTTTTTTTACATTTTTATCTTTATATTTGCTTTTTATTTTTTTTCGGCAGCGCGAAAAACAGAGATAGAGGAAGAGAAAATGGAGATAGAAATAGGATATCCAACAGATGTGAAGCATTTAACACACATAGGATGGGATGGATCAACAACAATTAATCCAATTAAAGGATGGGAAAATTTAAAACCTCCTGAAATTGTTTCTTTTCCAACAATTTCTATCAAACAATTTGAACTTGCCATGGCTGCTCAAAATGGTGAAACTATAGATGTCAATACCAATAATTGTACTTGACTTTTTAAAAAAAAAATATTTGTAATTTTTTTTTTTTTTTGCTTTTCTATAAAATTCTCTTAGCTTATATACTTTTATATCATTTTGTTGAGGGTGGAGATATAATTTTCCTACATTGTTATGTTTAGTCATTTTTTATCTTAAACAATTAGTGTTGTTCCTTAACATAACAATTAGGGTGATAAAATTAAATTCAATCTTCTCTAATTCATCGAAGTTCGAGCAGATTAATATAATTCGCTTATTTATTAGCTCACTCTAGAACTCATTACCCAATCCATTTTGATTCAAGCAAATTTAAATTAGGTTGGATCTTGACCCATTATAATCCATTTAAATTTGATTCAACTCATTCAATTGTACTCTAATAATAATATATTAAAATAACAATGTAATTACACTAAATTGTTTTCCATTATTAACAAGGTGTTAGTTTAATTAAAAATAAAATTTATATTGAAATATGAAATTTATCTCGACTCATATAATTGGTCAATTTTACCACCAAAGAATGTAATGTGATGCAGTGAATAAAATTGGATGAGTTTAAATTTAATCCAACTCATCCAATTATACCCCTAATAACAATATATTAAAATAACTATGTAAGTACACTAAATTGTTTTCCATTATTAACAAGGTGTTAGTTTAATTAAAAATAAAATTTCTATTAAAATATCAAAATTAAAACTCAGCCAATTTTACCACGAAAGAATGTGGTGCAGTGAATAAAATTCGAACATGAGTATGGATAAAGCGCTTCTTGCGAATTTGGAATAATCGGACACTCACTATATGAACAATCAAAAGAAATTAGCTAGACAATCCTAAAACTTATAAGTTGGATTCGAACATTGCTTATAAATTTTTTGAAAAAAAAAAAACTCAAAAAAAACTATTAATGTATCACTAATTATTATGTGTATGTATATATATTAATTGTAGGCACCATAGCGAGCCAAGAGCTGATTGAGGAAGACAACAATGGCTTTCTGAGATGCCCAACCCTTTTGGGGTTTTGATTTTTAGATCCTCTTATAAAACTGTATATTATAAGCAGTAATTTCCAATACATATTTACATGATAATTGCCTCAAAAAATAATAATATGATTTGAGATTTTCACAAATGTATTGGAAGATGCTGCTTGAAGAGGATCTGTTTTTGTTTGTTAGGGTTTACACTTCCCATTGCTTATATAGGATTTGGGTTTGGGCTAGAAGGGGAGTTAATTGGGCTTGTCTAACTTGGAGTTATTGGGCTTTAATTAAAGAGAAAAACTTGTTTGTAATTAGCGTTTTAAGGATTTTTTGAAAATAGTCTTTCTGGGGGGAAGTGATTAGACATGATATGGTGAAACTTAGTCTCACTGAGGACATGACCCTAGATAGGAAGAAGTGGAGGTCGCGAATTAAAATAGTAGGATATCTTCGTACATTCTACCATTCGCAGACCCTACTTGTGGGATTTCACTGGGTATGTTGTTGTTGTTGTTGTAGTCTTTCTGTTTCTAAAAAATAGTGGTAAGAATGGTGTACGATTTATCTTCTCCAAACTTCGCTTTGCGAGATTTCACTGGTCATGTTTTTCTGTTCTTGATATTAGCCTTTATTTTTGTAAGAAATAGCAGGATTTTACTATGTGTGATAAGAATTGCGTACTTTCTATCCTCTCCAAATCTTACTTTGCGAGATTTCATTGGGTATTATGTTGTTGTTGTCGTCGCTGTTATTAGCCTTCATTTAGTAAGAAATAGCGAGGTTTTATAACGTTTTCGAAACTCTACAGAAATATATGTACTCGTTTGCTTATGATGTCATAATCTAATTGAAAAAATCATACATAATATTTGATTATGATTGTGAGTGTGAGTGTAAATATATACATGTGGTTAATTATATATGTATAAATGTGTTATTAAAGCAGAAGTTGGATGTATATATAGCCAAACATACCATCAACGAAGGTATCGAATATTATTCCACACTCTACTTAATTCGATTAAGCCTAAAAGACTTATCGTTTTATTTGGGATGAGAGTATATCACAAACAGTCTTTCTATCGTCACAAATTAGGAATAAAATTGCAAACACACCATCTCTCGCATACCACTTAAAAACTACACCGAATATGTTGCAGTTGCGTATCTAAATATTTTCATAATTTACTAAACATTGGGCCAAGGAAGCCCAAAATACATACGGGTGGGCCAGACACAAACCCGACCCGGCCCAATACCCAAAGTTGACAACAAATGGATCCGTCGTTAGATCAAGCAAACTGTTCATAACAAAAATTCAACACAATTTTCCTTTTTTTCTCATATTTTTCTATAATTCAATCTCAAATCTCAACATCTACAGGCATTATTTCAGCTCAAAAATCTATTTTTTGTTGAAATTTGTTAATTTTTCTAACAATTTTGACTTGATTTTTTCGTTTTTTGTTTGTTTGCAGAGAACAGATTTGCATTTGCAGTGTGAGATCGGACGAAAATGGGGTTTTTGGTGACAACGCTAATTTTTGTGGTAGTGGGTGTTATTGCGACTCTATGTGCCAGAATTTGCTGCAACAGAGGACCTTCTACTAATCTGTATGGTCAATTTTGTTTATTTTGCCTTTGTTTCCTTCAAATTTGCTTAGAGTTTGTTATGTTTGTTGTTTTATGGAAAAAGATTAAATATTTGCATAGAAATCTTAGTTATTGATGGTGAACTTGATTTCTGGTATGAAACTCTGGATTGTTGATGTAATAAAGTCTGCATTACTGATGTGGTGTTTTGGTTTTCGATTTCGTTGCTTGTTGTTATTGATTTAGGAGTTGTTTGGTTTGTTGTATGAGAAAAATAATCACTTTTTGGCAATAGAACTTTGTGGCAGAGCTCCGAGTGAGGGCCGGAGCTGTGGTCTTTAGTTTTTGGATTATGAATTCTTGAAAAGATAGCTTAAGGGGTTCTGAATGAGCCAAAGATCTGGGTTCCACCGAACTCGTATGCAGAATAATAGCTCCTCCCCTGCTTTGCATCTATACAGAATTGTGTAGTCCTTTTGGGGTGGGGTGGGGGGTAGGGGTTTATCTTAGAGGAATTACTGTCATTTTTGTGTTTTGTGGTATGCTTCATTAGTTCTATAGCTACTTCTCATTTTCTGTTCCATTTTTTCTTCAAGACATTTATATTAACTGTATGTCTTTAATTCAGGCTTCTAAGTTCTCTAGTCTTTGATCCATATCTAGGTCAATGACTATTAAATCTGATACGAGACAGTGATTATATAATTCTATCATTACTATGTATCAGGGAGATCTTGGTCGTTCTTTTTGCAATTTACTTAAATTGAGTTATATAGTATTTCATGATTCATGCATGTCAGATGATGAGATCTAGTTTCGGTCAAGTAACGGATTCTAGCCAACTGAAAGGATCTTCTGATCAATCCGGAGATCATTTGGACAAATGCAATTGAACTCGAAAATTCAAATTGTGATTTTTGCTGGTTCGCTATTTAGTTTTGCTAGTTTTGTCCTAATTAATCTACTGAGGTCTCCATGCTGCATTAAATTCTAAGCTAGTGTCTTTCGTCTGAAATAATTTTGGTCTCTGTTTCTAATTGCTAATTTGAATTTTGCGATGCAGATTACACATGACGTTGATCATCACTGCTACAGTATGCTGTTGGATGATGTGAGTTTGCCTCCCCTTCTCTTTCTCTATATCTGTGACACACACACACACAAGCACACACGTCCAAGCGTGTGCACACACCTACACATGCTCAAACATGTAAAAAGTAAAGCAAAATAAGTCATGACACGGGAATTATACCCTCAAAAACATGACAGCATGAGTTCATGTCTTTGACGTGAAGCCTGGAACTAGTAAGTTGTTTCCCTGGATTGGCTTCATCATGTTTCGTGTATTTTTTCTTTTTATGTTCAAAGGGATTATATAATAGAGCAACTACTAATGCAAAGTGTGGGAAACTTATAAGAATAACTTGCCGAGGAATTTATGTTTTGGTTGATTAGTTGAATTAAATATATTGCTTGTGCTATTGCATCTGCTTGACTTACACATAATATATGGAATGGGTTGTCAGATTGTCTACTATAGAATATTGAAATGGAAGCTAAGGTGGGGAATTTGTAACTCATTTGAGGAGTGGACTGGCTCCTTGATAGAGCGAATTTATCAGTAATCAGAACTTCCAAGTTACATGATCCCATAAACTTTGCGAGAAGATTTAGATTATGCATAATTGCCTGCTATATATCTGAATATACTAATAGCTAAAGATATTGAAGATCTTCCTTTCTTTGTGGAATCTCAGAGGCTTAAATTTTTCCCGATCAGGTGTGTTCATATATAATCTAAGGTGTGAACATGTCTAATTTTTCTGTGAAAAATCTTCATTTATAACGTCAAACAACTATGGTTTGTGAATTCTAGCCTAGCTTCACAAATCCCTCAGCTAATCCTTACAATAATCTAATTTCATCTTATAGACAAAACATAAAAATGCTTCTTTTTGGATTGATGTGGTGTAGATTGCTATATCAAAATGCTTCTTTTTGGATTGATGTGGTGTAGATTGCTATATCTATTCTATACTTTTGAAGTTCTCATTTTGGCGAGTAAGAAATTTGCTGGAGTTTATATATAAACTTTGGTGCTTATGTGTTTGACAAAGAGGGTACTGGAAAGCACCCTCCAACCTTACAGTTTGTGTTTGAATCAACATGTTACCATATCCAAAAAAAAGGAACCAAAAGAAACCAAGATCTCCTTCCTCTCTGCAACACCATTATTTTCCTCTCTTGTAATTATATGAATGTGTTTGTAACGATTTTCAATGTTCTCTCCATATTGGAAAATGAAACAAGTTCAATTTCCTTTCTTTCATCTTGATGCTAGTCTCAAGACTTTTCTGGGTGGGAAGTGGGAAATACCATCCTTCATGCACACACAAACATACACGGACTTTCTCTCTTTCTCTATCTCCCCTATCGTCCTGCTTTGTATGTGGGTATTCTGAGTTTAGGTTAAGTCTACAGAACTCTCCTACAAAATGTTTGTTTATTTTTCGCTGTGAAAGGCCTTATGGTGATTCTGAATAAACCCCCGACTTTTATTAAGAAAGACTGCCTTTTAGTACATACCAAAACTGCCATTAGAGCTTGTGGTTCTGATTATAAGAGCATGTCAGTTGGGGTTGGAAAGTTTAACGGTATAAATTCCCCATATAGAACTGTCACAAGTCTTTTCACTTTGGTTACCGTAGTGATTTTGAGAATACCAAAACTTACGCAAAAAAAATAAATTATTGAATAGTAGAATGGTTCAAATGTAGTATAATGACTATCTATTCATAAAGCTGACCCCAATTAGTTTGGGATCGAGGTGTAATATTACTACAATCAGGACAAACGATGTTGTTATATTGAGGTTTGACTCTAGTAAAAGTCGCTATTACAAGTTCCATGTACTGGAGTAGTAGTTCTCTATTTGCTATTTCGTCATCAAATTGTGATTTAACGATCAACAATGAGAAGAAATTCAGTGTTCTGTGTTTTTTTTGCCGTGGACAGGTGGGCAATCGTGTACCTTGCACAGCTGAAACCACTCATCGTTCCAGTTTTGAGCGAAGGAGAATGAAACACTCTCCGAAGCTCTCGTCGTGTATCTTTTGTGGATTATTTGAGTGAAAGGACATACTTGTGACATGGTGAAGTCACATTTGTATCACTATTTATATACTTGTCATTGATACAAGACAAATTTGATTTCATTTTTTTTTTTGTATAATGTTCACAACTTATTTTCTAGTTCTACATCATTTAGGTTGTCTTCTTTATAAGCTTGGACTACATTAAGTATCTCATTGAAGAAAACAATAAGCACACGACATTTGTCGGTGAGAGTTCATATAGCCAACCTCATCTTGTTGAGGCAGAATTATTGTTGTATTTGTCTAAACTCTTTGTCATGAATGAAACATTTCATCGTTTCTAAGTAAATCAAAACGTGTCTTACATTCATTGTTCAGTTATAAGGATCGAGTGTGGATAAGTTTTTACCAAAACGCAGTCAAAATTGCAAACGTGGAGGGAAGGAACATGAGGTCCTACTTGTTGAAACTTTCAAGTGCACAAATTGTATTAATATTTTTTTTGTCTGCTTACTTCTAAATAAAGTTAAGAAGACAAACCAAAAATATGTTCAGACTAAATCTCCTAAAATAAAGTTAAAAACGAGTGAAAATGGCGGCAACATAAAAAAAATAAAGTTTTGATAGTTTTTCATTAATTTTCTTTGGCTAGTTTACACATGCACAAATTAAGTTGACTTGTTCATGAAAACATGTGGTGGATCAGGAATATTGTACTCCTTTCGTCTAATTTTACTTGGCACAAGAATTAAAAAGTAGTAAATAATTGAGTAATTTTATCAAATTACCCTTTGAATATAATAAACACGATTTCATAAAGTGGACAAGTATTTTTGGGCATCCTAAAATAGTACAGGGGCTGAGTAAAGTTGGACGAAGGGAGTAGAATTATTTAGGTCATTCTTATTTTTCATTATGTTTTTCATTCAAAAGTATCCTCATTAACCATTATTATGTTTTTTGACTCAATAAGGTCCAAACAGCAAGTAAATTAATGTTTACTCCAAATAAGAAAAAAGGTTGAATTTTGCCTTTGAACTATTCAAAATAGGATAATTTTGTTAAATACTCCTAATTGTTAAAACTTGAGCAAAACACTTATTATTATGAGATTAATTTGGCCCTTTTCCCCTTTTATGATTCATCAACAATATAATCAATGGATTAATAATGAAAAAATTATGCAGATAAACAAACATTTAGCTATAATTATAGTTTGAGTTTTGTATAATTCCCGTGATTTATACAAATGTTGTGTGCGATTATACAAAAGTTGTGCATGAATCAAATATTGTACAGCGAAATGTACAAATACTACGAATTATATAGCAAATTATACCAATACTGTACACGAATTGTATAGCGAAGTATACAAACGCTATACAAAAACTGCAAATTATACTAACATATACAAATATTGAGCGAATTATACAAATGCTGCTATAACTATAGTTACGAAATGTAATTACCTAAACTATAGCTATGGAGCATAATTAAAATATTTTTGAGTGACCATATGTTAAAATTCCCGAGAATAATTAATAATAAAACCAAACAAGACCTTAGTATATCCTAAAAAAGGGTAAATTTGTAAATTGAAAAGAAATCACATGAATTTGCAAACATCAGCAATATTCACACTGATGATGAAAATTACTGTCTAAATTGTCGACATGTTCACAATTTTTGTCAACTTTTTAAAATAATATTTTAATATATCTTCATTATTTTGATGATTAACAAGTGTCTTAACTTTCCCTAGAGCTAGTTTCAATGTGAATATCATGCTCCAAAATCATGATACGTATATTATTGTTTGTTTTAATTTAATAAATATTTATTCAATTCTATATATATATATCAAGATCAAGTAGAAAAATTATATGTACCATGTATATTTATATTATAAATATATTTTGTAAAACTTTTCACAGTCACGCAATTCACTTGAGGTGTCATGCAAACTTCTTCAAAAGCTTGTCGGTCTCTCTTTTGACTTTTTTCGTTAATTCGTTCGAAATATCACGTAGACTTCTTGAGAAGTTTGTCGATTCCTCTTTTGACTTCTTTCGTCAATTCGTTCTCTGTCACGGATATCAATATATACCGCTTTAATAGACTCAATTTTTCCACCACCTAATTGAGAATATTCGATTCAGATACTGGCTATTTTTTTCATCGTCAAAGTTCATAATACGTATTGTCTGCTTTGATCCGACAAAATTCATCCCTTGGAATATAAACGTCATCGTCGGACATAAAACACAAATATTATTTAAACATGTGAAATTAATAAATGAATTTTTACTTTTCACTTCCTTTCATTTGAGATTTCTTTACTAGTTTGTTAAGGCGTTAATTGTTTTCTTTTATTCGTCCTGATCAATCTGTCTTTCTATCACGTGAGTTTCAAGAGATCGTAAATACAAAATTTTACAAGGATTTTCGCACATAACTAATTGTGGAATCTATTAAAAAAATCACTTTCTACCGAATTAACTTCCTTTTATTTAGTATCATGTAAACTTTTTCAGAAGCTTGTCCGTCCCTCTTTTGACTTCTTTTGTCAATTCGCCTGAAGTATCATGTAGACTTCTTCATAAGCTTGTCGGTTTCTCTTTTGACTTCTTTCATCATTCCACTATTTGTCATGGGCATCAACATATACTGCTTAAGGAACTCGATCTTTCCGTCACCTGATTGAGTACATTTGATTCAGATACTAGCTATTTTTTTGCCATCAAAATTCATAATACATGTTGTCTGTTTTAACTCGAAGAATTCATTCTTTGGAATATAAACATCATCATCAAACATAAAACATGAATATTATACAAATTTGTAAAATTAATATGTGATTTTTCACTTTTCACAATTCCTCTCATTTAAGATTTCACTATAAATTTGCTAAGATATTAATTATTTTCTTTTATTTGTCCTCGTCAATTTGTCTTCTGTCACGTGAGTCACAAGAGAAAGTATTGATTATAAATACTTATATCTGTTATTGACACTAAATATAATATAACGATAATTATATTATTATGGTATTTTAATCTTTTATTGCTTATTCAATCTAGACTAGAAAGTTCATGTTTGTTCCATAATAAAAAGTGCATATCCGCAATTGATGGAAATAAAGTAACACCAAAATGTAATTATCACTTAGTACTAATTAAATTTCAATTTTTCATTTAAAAAATTTAAAAATAAAAGAATTATGTGAGTGATATTCAAAATTATGATCTATAATACTTTTTGAATTCATCGTCTTTATCATTATACTAAAAGTTTTTCTTATGTAAGAATAAAAATAATTTAAAAATTTATTTGTCCTATTTTATCTTCTAACGAAAGAGAACTCAATTCAACCCCTTCTTGAATTATGGCTTCCCTTTGAGTGGCGGAATGAGAACACGTAGATGTCTCGGTTCAATTGAGACATAAGAATGAAATTCTTTTTTTGTAAAGGCATAGTTTAAAACTTAAATGACGATGAATACGAATTATTCCCAATGTGATTTCAGAATATCAAAAAGTAAACATATCAAGCACGAATAGATATTATTTTCTTATTTTATAATAATACTTTTTATTCATATGAATCTTATCATCATTTCTTTGTAAACTAAACTTTATTAACTTAAAATAGTACTTAAAGTACTCTCTTTAATTAAAATGCTACTTGATCTACATGGCCGTCCAAGTCAATAGTTTTGTGAATTTGGATAAAATAAATTATAAGAATTCTTTGTTAGAAATGCACTTTAGAATTATCCTTTTCAGATATCAACAAACCATTACATTAAAATATTTCACGATAATTAAGAACATCAAACTAATGTTCTGATTGATCGTAACAAATTGTATTTGTAATATCTAATTATCTGTAATTGTTAACGTCAACGAGACGATTACACAATTAATCACATATTAATTAGAAAGTCATTGTGTGTGTATATGTTGCATAAAAAATTTTATCGCAATAAATTGTATTTGTAATATCTATAATTGTCAACGTTAACGAGACGATTACGTAATCAATCACCTGCTAATTAGAAAGTTGTTGTGTGTATATATGTTGTATAAATATCATGTTTCTTCTCAATATTGTTAGTATTTTCAGCACTATATTTTTTATTATATAAATAAAAACAAATAAATTAGTAACTACCTGAAGCTAACCGTCCACTTTAATTTAATTTCATATACTATAGAATTCTCAATATTTTCCGGTCAAAATTCCTAGCCAAACATGCCTTTATTCCCCCCCACCCCCACCTCCCCTATCCACACCGCCTGTGGCATCAAATATATATACACATAGACACACACCACATATGAATAAAAAAATTCCATGTTTGTTGCTCTTTTTGTCTTCTTTTGTGTAACCATATGATATTCGAAACTCTCATCAGCTAGCTCTTTTTGTGTAACCATCTGATATTCGAAACTCTCATCAGCTATTTTTCATGGCTTCCGTGCTGCTTAAATTCCCAAATCCAAATAGGAAAATGTCTACATTTTCAAGAGAGTTTCTACCTAAGTCATGTTTGGTGAAAAGAGCAAAATTTTCATCTAGATTGACAGCATTAGGTTCTACTATGACAACAACATTTGGTCATGGTGACATTAGTAGTAATAAATTGGCTAGCATGTGGAGAGAAATCCAAGGATCAAGAAATTGGGAAAATTTGGTGAATCCTTTGGATGCACTTCTACAAGAGGAGCTTATTAGGTATGGAGAATTTGTGGTTGCTTGTTACAAGGCTTTTGATCTAGATCCAAATTCAAGAAGATACTTGAATTGCAAGTATGGGAAAAATAAAATGTTGGATGAAGTTGGGTTGGGGAAATCAGGCTATCAAATTACAAAGTATATTTATGCCACCCCAAACATCAATGTTTTATCATCTAGTGGAAGATGGGTTGGTTTTGTTGCAATTTCAAGTGATGAAGAAACTAAGAGACTAGGAAGGAGAGATGTGCTAATCACATTTCGAGGAACGATCACTATTCCTGAATGGATAGCGAATATGATGAGCACATTATCTCCTGCTCGTCTTGATCCTAATAATCCCAGATCTCAAGTGATGGTTGAAGCTGGATTTTTGAGTTTGTACACCTCGAATGAGGGTGAAAAGTTTGGTCTTAAAAGTTGCCGTGAACAATTACTTTCTGAGCTATGGAGAGTTATAAATTTGTATAAAAATGAGGAAATGAGCATAACAATTGCAGGCCATAGCATGGGGGGTGCATTGGCCCTTTTGCTGGCTTATGACATCGCGGAGTTGGGGTTGAACAAAACTGCAACCACAACAACAGGTTATAATCAATCATCATTATCAGTCATAAGTAATAACATATCAATCACTGTCTTTTCTTTTGCGGGTCCTAGAGTTGGAAACTCACACTTCAAGGAGAGATGTGAAGAATTAGGTGTAAAAGTATTGAGAATAGTGAACGTGAATGACCCTATCACAAAAGTTCCCGGAGTTCTTCTTAATGAAAATTTTAGGATTTTTGGGGGAAAATATGAAGCACCATGGAGTTGTTCATGTTATGCTCATGTTGGGGTTGAAATCATGTTGGATTTCTTCAACATACAAAATCCTTCTTGTGTACATGACTTAGGAACTTATCTCAATTTGCTCAAAACTCATCACAAGTGTTTGCAAGTTCAAAGGGAAGAAGAGCACATTAATTTCTTTACTAGAGCAAAGCATTTTTTTCCTTGGAGACATGTTGCCATCAACTTGTATTTCTTCTATCTTAATTGTATTTACTAGAATAGAAAAATTATATATCAATTTAAAAAAAAAAACATCGTTGTTTAAAATTTTTCTTTTTGTTTTGCACATAAAGACAATATATATGGAAAACACATTAAAAAAATAATGTTAGTAAATATTAATCTAGTTTTGACAGGTATTTTAAATTTATATCAACTTGTTTTTTATGTTCTAACTACAGATAAACATCAATCACATTAATCTGCTGGTATAACTTTTTTGTACGCACAAAAGACAAACACAATTTTTTAGGCAAATTATTCTTGGAAAAGAGGAAAAAACACACACAAAAGATCAATATCCTCCCCCTATATATATATATATATAACAATACTTGAGTTGTATTAGACATTGTTCTAAAAAACTATTTCAGCAATGTGAAACGTTTCCTCAGAATTAAACGAGTCTTATCTAAATACTTAGAGAATACAGGAATCAACAAAATATAATTACTATGAAATTAAGCGGAGATTATAATAGTAAGCTAAAATAGTAAGAATTTTTAAGTAGTGTGTATGTGTGTGTATATATTTGTATGTATATATATATGTAAAACAATACTTGAGTCATGTGGCGCACTGTTCTAAAAAATTATTTTAGCAGTGTGAAATGTTTCCTCAGAATTAAACAAGTTTTCTCTAAATACTTAGAGAATACATGAATCAACAAAATATAATTACTACAAAATTAAGCAAGTCGGAAAGTGAATTATGATAGTAAGCTAAAATAATAAGAACTTTTAACTAGTATGTATGTATATATATATATGTATGTATGTATAAATTTCTATGGTTGAATTTTACGTGAGAAATAAATGATGCATTAAATGAGTGCATAGAATTTAAAAATGATAAAAATAGAAAAATATAATTAAATTTTATCTTTAACTTAATATGAAACATAGGGAATATCGCACTTACTCTGTGTCTCCTTTCTTCATTCTTTTGGTGTGAGAACTTTGCAAAATCTTGTTATGTACATGACTTAGGAACTTATCTCAATTTGCTCAAAAATCATCACAAGAACTTACAAATTCAAAGAGGAGAAAACATTAATTTTTTTAAGGAGTTTTTTTTTTTTTTAGAGGCTCAAAATCTCAATACTTTATAATGGACAAATGTTATTATCTATCTAGTGATGTTGATTTAAACTAAATTTTAAATTTTCTTAAAGCGCGCAAAATTACATTTTTATAGAAAATCTCTTGATCGTACTTTTTGATTTAGACATTTGATAAATATTGGAGAATGATATAAAAATAGGGTAAAAATTGACATGTAACAACTTTCTATCAAGCAAGTATTACTTGATAAATAAAGCGGGAACTTATTATAATCAATTAGACTATACAAATAATACAAAAAAAAATTATATTGTTAGTGTATATAATTAAGATTCTTATTAACAACATGAGATTTTATAATAAAGTTATCTATTTTCATATCAAATCAAGACTCGTAAATGTGTAAAGATTCAAACTTTAATTAGTTCTAGTCATATCAAATCAAGTTTAATTTATTTAATTCTTTCCAACATTGTGGGAGGATGAAATAATGTGAATTTTGCACTTTTACAATTTACACGAATTGAGCTTCAAGATCTTTAAACTTAGGAAATATAAAAAATTAAACCGCAAATTACACTTGATATACTATTATTATTGTGAAATACTATTATTATTATAAAATTCACTTTTTTAATTTTTTTAGATGCAACAGTATCCATCACATCAGTCCTTACCATTTGTATTTCTTTAAAAACATTTTGTTTTGCTCATAAAGACAATATATGTGAAAAATACATTTTTTTAAAAAAGAATGTTAGTAAATATTAATTGGAATATTGTCAATTTGTATTTTAAGTTTATATCCACTTTGTCTTTCATGTTCCAATTATAGACAAAGATCATGTCAATAATATAGATGACGTAAAGTGCAAAATTAAAAAAAAATAAATGAATTACTTTAAAATAAAATAATAATGACTAAATCCAATTTCGAAAATATATATTATTTTAATAAGGGAAGAGGCGTAGAGCTTTTAAAAAGGAATGACATAAACATCATTTACATTACTTTCTTTTTTCTGATTTTTATCTGATGTCTGATATTTATTTTATAGTCTGATTAATTCAAATTCGCATTGGGTAAAGCTCTAATTAATTCAGATTATCATCGCATAAGGCCCATGTCGTAGATCCACTTCATATAAAAAAAATTTATACTCAAAACTTAAATTCGAGATATGTAATTAAAGTTTGGTGGTCATTTACATCACTTTCATTTCTAATTGTTGTGACCCCTTTTCCCTCCATATTAAGTTTCCTTTTGTTTCTCCTTTTTATGAACCACCACTATTTAAATAAATTAATCATATATTCCCTTCTCTTTTTAATATTCTCTATTTATTCATACTCAATAATTATATTAGGTGAATATATATATATATATATATATAATAAAATATGTTTGCATATAAAATTTAGATATTACTAAGCTTTTGGGACTAATAAATCTACATTCCCTTAGTACTTAGATATAATTAATTAACAAACATTCTTGCCTCATTAAATCATTTAACTATAGTAAATTCATAAGGTTTGATAAAAGTATTTACATTCTTATAACATTGAAATTTTGTAAATTAAGATAGTCTATTTGTTAAACACAATTAATGTTATAGAATTTAATTTACGTTAGTGTTGTATAATATAGGGATTAGGGTAATTAAAGAAGGATAGAATTAAACCATAGTAGATGTAAATATTATTTATTATTAGTAATTGTGTATTAATATTTGTAAATGACTGTATTAAATCATAATTAATGTGCAAAAGGTTTTTTTTTCTTCATCATAAACATTGTTTGTTATTTTTAATTATTTTGTTTTATGTTAGAAAAAGAATAACATTTTTGTTTGGAATAAATAATGTAAGTGTAAAATTACATTATTTAGTTCTAAAGCATAGCTTAGAACTTCACACTATTTTAATTCTTTGTTTAAACTATTATCTATATAATTTTATAATCAATCGATGTATAATGAATAATGATATATAATTCAAAAAATTGAATTTGGCAAAATAGAATAATTATGTTTCACTCCCTTTTGTCTTTAATCAACAAAACAATAAAATATAAACTTAAAATTGGACTATTAGTGGTTAAGCTTATTCACAAAATATAAATGTAACAACAATTGAGTATACTAAGATTTTATTCGTAACTTGATTATTAAAAATCTTATTTTTGAACTCAAAAAATATAAAAGCATAATATTTATAAATAGCCGTCTTCTTCTTTATCTCTTTTAATTTCTAAATTTACTATTAGAAACCTATGTTGAGTGAAAATATTTTTACTCAGAATACCTTGCAATTCTTACAAAGGCTTCTATCACCTTTTCGGAAGAGTATGTCATCAATCTGAGTCTTGACTATCATAATCAAGTGATTTTTTCTCTTCGAAAAACATGAGTAGCAATAACCAACTCAACGACTTTAACAAAATCTAAGAGAGACGTCTCACTTCCATTTCTCTCCCCAAAACCAAAGCCTCCATGAACATCATCAAAATCACTAAAAGTTGCACCAATATGCCCATTAAAAAATCCCCCAAGGAAGATTTTTTTTGTGACCGTGATACTCTCACAACCTCATCCAAATTTTTTCAAAAGAGCTTTTTGATTTCCTTAGACCACTTGAGGCGCATTGACTATACTCGCTATATGACTACTGACCACAAATTTAATAGATATTATCCTATCATTATTCCTCCTAAGCTCAATCACATACTCTCTAAGGTCCTCATCTACAAGGATACATACTCTATTTCTATCCCTAGAGCCGGTCATTCGAGTACCATAATTTAAATTTGTCTACATCCTGAGCTTTGGTACCTACTCATCTGGTCTCTTGAACACACGTTATGTTAATTTGTCTACTCTTAAGACTCTTCACTAGCTCTATAGACATCTCTGTAAGTGATCCTATATTTCACATCCCTATCTTCAACTTAATTAAGCATGTACCTCCTTTACTATTACTAACCTTTGCCTTCGACCTCAACTGACGACGTGATCCTAATCCACCATCAGACCCCAACACCACTAAACTAAGAACTAATAACTCAGAAAACTACAGTAGAACAAGAAGATATAATCTCTCGCAATCGACAACCCAATGACACAGATCAGTAAAATATATACAAATAATCAAATAACCAAAACAAGACGAAAAACAGTAATTCATAGAAAAAATAAAACAAACTACAATATCGAGATGCAAAGAGTAAACGAGATAGTAGACTATAGAAATACAGGTCAAACAATACGACATAAAATTCAAGCGCTACGGAAATCACACAACAAGCAAGGAGCAAAAAGCTCACAGAATAAAATAAATGGACTTAAAATTTGTCAAGAAACCACAACACAATATGTAAAAGGTAAGAAGTAGAAGGGTACAATTGATCAAATAAAAAAAATAGCAAATAGAGAGGAATTTGAAAAATATTACCTAATAGTATTTGCCGAAAAATACTTATCCTGCCAAAATCTGCTAAGTCAAACGGAGATCTGTCGAAATCTGCTAAATCTGTCGGAATGACTAGGTGTAATCGTAAACACTGAAATATGTCGAAATGATTGGACGATTGAAATTTGAAAATTGGTTGTCAAGATTTGTCAAGATTTTTTCCAAGAACCAGAAAAAGGGAGAAAATTCTCTACTTTTTTTACTATTCAACATCAATCACCCACATCTCCTCACGTGAACACCATCTTGTATAACATGTTCAAATCGTTTCACAAATACAAAATAAAAAATTTTGAAAAAAAGTATTTGAAATAAGCAAACTAATCAAGGTTTATATACTATTTTTAGCGTACCTCTACTTTTTTTTTTACTATTGAACATCAATCACCCACATTTCCTTACGTGAACATCATCTTCTATAACATGTTCAAATTGTTTTACAAATACAATATAAAAAAATTTAAATAAAAATATTCAAAATAAGCAAACTTAGAAAATCAAATCAAGGTTCATATATTTCATAAAATTATTTAAATTTCAAAAATTCGAAATAAATTGATATCGAGAAAGAGTATATATATTAATATATTCCTGCGTGTAAGGTGCGGTGTCTTTGCTCTTTCCTTTACACCCTCCTTTTCTCTCTGTCTTCAACAATCGACAGCTCCTCTCTCTCTGTTTTTTCTCAATTTTCCCCTCTCTATATCTCTCTCTCCCCCTTTCTCTCTCTAAAAACCACTCACCGTTTCTCTCTCTACATCTTCACATCTCAGATCTGATCAGGTTCGATCTCATATTCATTCAATTAGATCTTCTCATTTCGTATTTTACGATCAATTTTTTTTTTTCGATTTTGATGTGATTTGGAATTAGATCTGTAATTTGAGCTATTTAGTTGATTTATTGAAATGGGTTCAGCTCACATTTGTTCATTTTTGTGTAATTCAGATTTGTGTGTTTTCCATTTCCTATGATTGCCGCTGATTTGAATTGAATAATATTTAGTTTAATGGAATTATGGGTTTATGCTTGTTGAGTGAATTGTTTATGATTAAAGGGGATTTTTTTTTGAAAAGAATGTTTTGTATAGTTGATCCCTAACTAATTTGAGAGGAGTAGTTGGTTGATTGATTAAATATGATAATATTAAATGATTCATTTGGTTCTTGGTGTTATGCTGGAAAGTGAAATAATTGAATGTGTTCGGTGGTAGGCTGTAGGCATGGAAATTAAATCGATTTTGTTCTGTTTCTGCAGACATCATTTGAGTATCAGGTTGGTAAGCATACGATATCCCGATGAAGAAAGCATTTGATCAAACTGTGCGGGATCTGTAAGTATTTTGCCAATTCAAATCCTAAATTTTTCGAAGTAATTGGTGTAAAAATATCTCTGCCGGACTAGTTATACTTGGCGTGTTTCATATCTCTATCAGCAAATTTTCGTTACTGATGGAGAAAGTAGCATGTGATTGATTTTGTAGATGTTTAGTCTTTGATTTGCTATGTTGCTCTGACTCTTTAAAAATACTATAGCACTTGTGTCGGATTCTCGAACATGCACCCAATGGTACTTTTGAAGAGTCTAAGCAATATAGTTGATTTTTTCCCTTCAAATCTTTGTTTATATGACATTTGTTGCTTTCACTTGCAGCAAGAGAGGGGTGAATAAAAAGGTTCTTAAAGTCCCTTCGATAGAACAAAAAGTAAGTTCTACATGTTCATCTCCTTATATTTTCATGTCCTTTTTGTCTCTGCAATGCATTTCATGTTACTGCAGTACCAAAATATATTGTTTTAAGCAAAAAGTTAGAGACCTTTTTTAACTGAGGTCAATCTACGACAGGGATGGACCTATGCAACATAAGCCCGCTTTTGCAACACTTCGATAAATACATGTATTATAATGTAATAGGCGTTGGTAACGTTGATTTAAAATTAAAAATACTTCAATCTTTCATGTGAGGCTTGGGGTTGCAACTAAGTACATTGAAGGCAAAGAGTGCACAAATGACACGTTGAAGAAGTGCATTTTAATTCTGATCCTTTGAGAAATTTTCTAGTAGAGATTTATGCAATGCAACTTCATAAGCTTCTCAAAATATAAAAGAAGAATTTACGGTAATAACTACAAAAGAGAGATGGTCAAATCCTTTGTTTCAGAGAGATGTTCTGAGGTGAAGAACTTAATGGATATTAGATAGCCCTATTGGCCTCTCACACAGATAGACTTTGAGTTTGCTTTATTGATTCCTGGAATAGAGGTTCCTGATTTTTGGCTTTGAAAGAGAGTGTAAGTGATGAAGAGGGGAGAAACTGCCTTCTCTTTGGATACTTCAATGAGTTTTAATGTCCACGTGAGACAGACACACTTGTGTTTCTGAAGAGCTATGTTGCTCTAACTTCCCAAAAATGCTGCTGCACCCCTATCGGATCCCCTCCTGAAGTACACTATTTTTGGAGAATCCAACATGCATCCATCGGCGTTGTTGAAGAGCCTTAGCAACATAGCTGAAGAGGCATGTTGCCTCAAGTGTCATGCCTTGATTCAAGTAGAGCATACTGTTTTTGAAGTGCTTGTTCTATTATGCACCAAATATACCTAGTCACATAGTTGGCCTTTCTTGTGAGACGGTTCTCTTGTATGCCACTTTAAAAATGTGAAATAGCTTTAACAATACTAGAACCATGAGTGCCTGCTCTTGTCTTGCCAGAAGTAGTATAAATATTGCATTATCGTAACTGTTTTGAGTTCATGGAATACATATTGATGTAATGATAAGATATAAGCATAAGGAAAAGATATGCCCATGATTTCGAGTCTTCTGGAATAATTGATTCTTCCTTGTAATTCCAGCATTGGTGGCTGGTTTGTGGTTGTGTTTAAGTTGTTTTTCTTTACTCGTTTCTTACGTTTCGGAATGTACTGTTATTCTAATGCTGCTTCAAGGCCCCCAACAAGCATAATTGCATGCACAATTTTCTTTTGTTTGCTGCTGAATAAGTGCTCAAAGTGGATACATGATCTCACTTCTCTTCTCTCTTTGGCGGATCTCATCTTCAATAATCTTTGGTGTCTAATATGTTAGATGGTAGAAGGGAAGTTTTCACATGAGTAGAAGGTCAAGATACCGCTTTCAATGAGTTGATCATCTTTCTTTTTGGTTTCTCTTAAGGTTCTAGATGCGACTAGCAATGAGCCCTGGGGTCCTCATGGATCACTTCTTGCAGATATTGCTCAGGCTTCAAGGAACTAGTAAGCTTTAGTCATCTTAGTTGAGATAATATTTTATAAATAGTATATATATATCTTTTTAAATTAATTTATTATCTAAATGTGATTCATTTTTTGAAATTTTGCAGTCATGAGTACCAAATGATTATGTCTGTGATCTGGAAGCGTATCAATGATACTGGAAAAAATTGGCGTCATGTTTACAAGGTTTGTGCCGCTTGAATTTGATTACTCTGTCTAGCTAAGTTTGGACTTCTTATGTCTGATCATGTTTCCTGAATCTTACACTTTTCAAGGCTACACTCTGCCCTCTTTATAAGACAAAAATATATACACATGCTTGCTTGTTTTCATGCATTTTAATGAACATTAGATGCAAAAGTTCTTTGCGATAAATCCTATATCTAATGTTCGACTATGAATTTCAGGGTTTAACTGTTTTGGAATATTTGGTAGCCCATGGGTCTGAACGTGTCATAGATGATATACGGGAACATGCTTACCAAATATCTGTAAGTTTCTTCATTCTCGTTATATTTGTTAGTCTTATGAGATATTTTACCAAATTGTAGAATCTGGGGAAAACAACTTAGTGCTATCTTTATCTTCTCTTTGCCCAGACACTGTCTGATTTTCAATATTTGGACTCAAGTGGGAGAGACCAGGGAAGCAATGTCAGAAAGAAATCTCAGAGCCTTGTGGTTCTTGTTAATGATAAGGAGAGAATTCAGGAAGTTCGCCAAAAGGCAGCTTCTAACAGGGACAAGTAAGTATAATTTAATTCAGTTGGTTTTCCATGGAAATTCTGCTTCAGTCATATTCATTGCTTCTGCATCCAGTCATGCATGTAGTTTTGCCACAACGATGAATTCTAGACTTCACATCTCTCACCCTCCCACATGTGGTGTTGTCAAGCAGCACCTGCACCTGAGATGCAGCTCAGGCTAGGAGCATGGCTTAATAAAAACCTTCAAGTGGGGCTCTTGATCTCCGCATTAAGGGCATCAGTAATAGATATCTCTGTCAAAATGATATGTTAATTTGCAAACGCATATTATTGTTGTTTGCGTTTGAATTCATCTCTTGTATAAAATTCTTTTCTTCTTCATTCCTCTAAGATGTCCTTTCATTGCATTTTTCTGCATAAAGCCCCAACAAGCAAAGGTGCCTTCTTGCACTTTTCGCCTTTGACAAACTGCACCACTCTCCCCAACACAAAGATTTTTAAAAAATATAAAGGAGGTGTACCTCATCCCCTTTATAAATATTCTTTTTTTAAGACTACATCTTACTTTATTTGCTAGCGTTATATCTCTATATTCTCTCCCTAGTTAACTTTGTTGGTTAAATATTATTTCTGTACTTCAATTAAATATTATTTCTGTACTTCAGTTTACTGGCCCCGGTACCAATGAGTTCTTTAGTTCAAGTGAAATTGTCATTGTATAAAACAGTCTATGCGGATATCTACATTTCCCATGGTGTCTTTTATTCGAACTAACATATATTTCTAAGATAAGATTTTCTCAATCTTCTATATTTGAGGGGAAACATCTGTCTAGTGTCTACATATGTTATGTATGCTCAAGCATGTGAATATTTGTGAATTCCTTATTCAAGTGAGCATTAACCGGAAAATAAGATTTTTTCACATGCTACTTGTCCACCCAGTTATCTGTACCCAATATATGTCTCTATGTGATGTCCTGTTTATATAAGTACGTCTGTCTTCTGATGTACCCATTGAGAGTTCTCTGGTCCCTTGACTTACTTTGGAAAGTGAGTTGAATGATATTTCAGACATTAGTGAGTGTTGCCTAGTACTTGAATTTGCGTATCAGATATCATTAGCATTAACATTTTAGAAATGCATTTCAACATGTTTTGTCTGCTATTAAGGGATGAAAAGAACCTATGATACTTCTCAAAAGAGAGAGGGAAAGAGTATTAAAATAAACTTGTTGAAAAGCTCAAGTTCTAGCTGTCTTGATTTATGGACGTCACAAATATTATTAAGTCAACATTCATTTCAAAGTGCTCATCTTTTACAGTGTGAAGAATTAATTTCTTGTAGATACAATAAGATTTAACAAAAATTAGCTATAGCTATGACTATTCTGAGCTATATGTATGATTATGTTCTGATGACATTTGTAGCCATTTAATTTCTAATTTACTTTCTACAAAGGTAATGTGTTCTGACAAATTATATCATCTTGATAGATTCCGCAACACGTCAGCTGGCGGTATGTATCGCCCTTATCCACAATCAGGTTCAGGAGGATATGGTGACAGATTTGATGAGGATCGTTATGGAGGCAGAGATGAAGAAAGAAATGGTTATGGGAGGGAAAGGGAGTGGGGCTACAGAGATGAGGACAAATATGGCAGATATGGAGACTCAAACAGCCGTGATGGGGATCGCTATGGTAGAGATTATGATGACCGCAGCCGAGATGGACACGGGGATGATGATTATCGTGGAAGAAGTCGGAGCAATGATGATTATAATTATGGATCAAGAAGTAGAAGTTCTGACCGGTACAGGGATCGCACCAATGATGACGATGGTCAATATTCTTCTAGGTTTGTATCGTCACCTTTTAGAAGGGCATAATTTTTGTAATTTGTTACTAGTTAGATGATTCTAATAGAAATGAACAGAATTCTGCAATTTTCTGTTGCCAGTTCTCTGAAATTGATATGCATTATCTCTGCACATTGATTAAGTTTCTGATCCTTGCCTATGATGCATTACTTTGATCATCATTACTAACAAAGGAAGTGTGCTAGGGCTTAGCCTCGCTCTCAGGAAGGATGGTGTTATTAATGTGCCCTATTAGTTATTCTGATATAATTGTCATTAATTATCGTTTGAATTAGGAAATGATCTTATCTAGTTGCCAAGATTTACATTTTCAATTCAACTGTTGTGAGCAGGCCGCTTGAAAGGAGGTTTTCTGAACAGAACCTTAGTGCACCTCCTAGTTATGAGGAGGCTGTTGGTGGTTCACGCAGCCCAACACATAGTGAAAGGTAAATGTTGTGAAAATGAATCCTTTTTTCTACATTTATTTTCTCGAAATTTTTATATTGATCTTTCTATCATATGTCAAAAGGGATGTAGAAACTTCTTCAGCATCTGTGCCCAAATCTTCTTCTCCTCATGCAAGTGCCAGTCCAAACCCAGCCACTGTGCCTGCTCCTGCACCAGCTACTGCACCTCCACCAGCTCCAGCCACAGCTACTGCTTCACCACCACTTCCAGCCACAGCTACTGCTTCACCACCAGCTCCAGCAGCAGCCCCTGCCCTACCACCAGAAAACACGGTTGCTGAGAGTTTTGATGAATTTGATCCCCGTGCATCTTTTTCAGCAGGTAAAATGACCCTCACTAAAGAGCAATTTCCAAATTAGTGCTTAATGTTTAAGTATATTATTGGCACTACACATTTTCAAAATGTTTGATGGTAATGAGGCACTACTGGTTTTCCATTTTTTCTCCAGTAACTGGATTTCCTTCGATGTGGTATTTTGAGAAAGTAACCTGCACTATTATCTGTTGTTCAAAGATGTTTAATCATGTAACATGCTGCAGGAAATGTTGCTTGATTGAATAAACAATTGGGACAAACCAAGTTCTAAAAATTATGAGTTTGTGAAAAGCATTAGAAGATTCAGATGTGTTAAATATTTTTGGTAAAGGTGGCTGAAGTTGGAAATCACATGTTTGTATAGAAAGGAAAATTAAAATACGCAGGACATTTTAAGACATAGACTCTGTTGGTACAGGTATAACTTGTGTATATTATATAACGTGAATGTGAACCATCCTTTTTTCTATTAATATAGTCCCTCTTTTCGCATAAGGAGGAGGCTTATTACAATATATATCTTTTTTAGACCCACCTTTTCACTCAATTTCTGTTCCTAAGAAAATCAAAATCAACGCGTGCCCACTTCTTGTACATGCACCTTTTATCTTCTCATCTTAATTAAGTGCTCTATCAGTCTTTGGCTTTAGTTCTGGCATCAGTAAAGAATCTTATTTGAAGATATCCACTGTGAAGAGCCTTAATGCATAATTTATTGCTGTAATGCAAAACAGAAGTTTGCACTGGACTGAATGACTTTTGGGGTCAATGTGCTTTGTTATGTATATAGACTAATTTCATCAGTAATGAGAACAAGAGTGTAAGGTGTTACCACCAACTTGGAAAAGATTTTCAGATTTCCTTCATAGCACCCAAACAAATTGCTCTGTTGTGTATACAACTAATTTCTCAAGTGCTGAGGTTGTGGGATGTTACAAGCAATTTGATAAAAGATGCACACAAGCACATTGCAAATGAGTTTTGAGCAATAAAAGAAGGAACTCAATGGGTGACCTGCATGTCTTATATGAAGAAAGCCTACAATCATTTTAACTGCAACTTTTTGTTCACAATGTTAAAGAAAATTGATCCTGTAGAAAAGTGGATTGCATGGATAAAATATCCACTGCGATTCAGTCCTAAATACTAAATAAGGAAAATCTAGAAGGAATTTTACTCTCTAGTCTCTACTAGGGAACCAAGACAAAATGTCCCCCTCCAGCCTTTCTTATTCATGATTAATATGGAAGCTTAAGTAGATGCAAAATGAGAGGATAGAGGCTGTCCATAAAGGGGTTTATAATTGGCAGTAATTCACTGCAGCAAATTTTGATATCGCAGGTGCTATTTGGTGATGATGCCTGACTTTTCTATGAAGCTCGTGAAGTTCAAAATTATATTGAGGGTAATTGAGGAATCCAAGAAACAAATGAGGGTTTTTATACACAATGGGGTGTATTAGTAGAGCTGAGGAGTCCCTTAATATACATTTTAGAACCTCAGGGCTTAGCCAACAAATGAGGGTTTTTATACACAATGGGGTGTATTAGTAGAGCTGAGGAGTCCCTTAATATACATTTTAGAACCTCATTATCTTTTATTTGCTCTGGAAATGTTGGCATCATATTGGTTAGAAACTTCTTGTGCACCAGATTAATCCTTATCTATTGCACGATGATTACCAGGTGCTTCTCACTTGGTTTAATAGATGATGTGTTTACCGTTCTAATGCAAGTAATTTTTTCTCATATATTAGCAGTGGCCCCAGCTCCATCAAATGGTCCTGTGTCAACTACTTCTGGTGGCGAAATGGATTTACTTGGCTCTCTATCTGATCCGTTCTCCAACTCATTAGCTCTTGTACCTGCAGCTTCGAGTGCCTCTGAGGTTAATCCATCTGGGACTACTGGCACTGAGACCATGTTTGGGGAAACATCATCAGTATCTACTGCTTCTAACCAGGTGGATAAATCAAGACATTTAATGTCAACCATCTGTGTTGTGTTGCAACATTTATGCGTATGCCCTTCTACAATTTACTTACTAAATGAATATGTGCTTTTCTTGCAGATGTTCGAGGATCCTTTTGGTGATGGTCCTTTCAAGGCTACAGCCTCAAATAATGTGCAAACTCATCTGCCGAACACTGCATCTTTCCCTCCTAATTCAAATCAAAGCCCTGAGCTGCCTCAATCAGCCCCTCAGGGTTCTGATGTCTCAAATGCAGCATATAGTCAGTTTGCTCCTACTAATATGCAATATGCTCAACAGGAGCTGTCCACCTCTAACCAGGAGATCGATATACTGGCTGATATTCTCCCACCATCTGGTCCTTCACCTCCTGGTGATCATGCAATCCCAAGTGTTCAACTTGCAACACAGACAGGTTTTGAGTCTTATGGTGGACCAACTACACAACAGACAGGTTACGTGGCACCTCCTGGCCAGGCTGGGCCACCGGCAGTTTTTGCAGCTCAACCTGGCCAACAGTCGCCACAAACAAGTTTCCCAATTCAAGGTCAGACTGCACCTCCAGTGGGCTTTTCTGGTCCAGCAAACAATTCTCCATCTTTTGGAGGCTACCCAGCTCAACCTGGTCAAGCATCACAGACTGGTTTTGGACCCACAAGTGGTCAACCCACATCTGGTTTCCAACCTGCAACAGGTTTCTTTCCACAGTCTGGTTATGAGATTCCTGCTGGCTCCTCTCTGCAGAGCAATGCCAATGCTGGAGGCTACAGCACAGGATTAGGATCCACAGGTGCATTTGGTAACCAAATGGGTCAAACATCTGCTGGACAACCATACCTTTCACAGCCAACTGGTGCAACCCACATGCCTTCACAAATGCATCTTCAATCTTCACAAATTCAAACAAGTAATGCTCTAGTGCCGATACAAACTACTCAAGCTTCCACAGCTCTCGTTGCCAGCACCCAACCAGCCAAAGACAAATTCGAGACGAAGTCTACCGTTTGGGCAGATACATTGAGCCGTGGACTGGTCAATTTGAACATTTCTGGATGTAGGTGTTTTCTTTTGTGGTCTGTACAAATATCTTATCTTTTTCCCTTGTCATGACATTGCAATTTTTGTTATGCAGCTAAAACAAATCCATTAGCTGATATTGGAGTTGATTTTGATGCTATTAATCGCAAGGAGAAAAGGATGGAGAAGCCCAGTACAGCTCCCGTGATATCAACTATTAGCATGGGCAAAGCTATGGGTTCAGGTACCGGAGTTGGCCGAGCTGGTGCAGGTGCACTACGGCCTCCACCAAACCAAATGGTAGGTTCTGGTATGGGCATGGGCATGGGTATGGGTATGGGTATGGGTATGGGTATGGGTGGTATGGGTATGGCTGGTGGTGGCTCTGCAGGGGGTCCTGGCATGGGAGTATATGGAGGAGCGAACCAGCCATATGGCATGGGGATGAACAGACCTATGAACAACATGGGCATGGGAATGAACATGGGTCAAGGATATCAGATGCAACAGCCTTCCGGATTTCCTCCTGGACCTGGAGCTCCCATGCAGGGAGGTTACAATCCCCGAATGGGCATGGGTCCCTATGGCCAACAACCATATGGTGGAGGATACCAATGAAATTTAGCCCAATTCTGAAAGTAAGAAACCTTTGTGTCATAATATCCGGAATGTTTTCTAGTCGGTAAGCCTATTGAACTCACCCTCTGTTGTAGAGTTGATACTTTCTGGGTGCGTTTAGTTTTCCATGGTAAAAGTTATAGGAGTATATGTTGATTCCTTCTTTAATGTTGTTCTGCAATTGAATTACCATTTATCTGCCATCTGGGGTCAAAGATTGCTTGCAAGACCCATCATAATGTTCCCCTGTTGTGCGTTTGTATAAACTCGAGGATCACCCGTCTCAGGTGTTTCTCTTTTTGCCACTTGATCCATGTATACACGTAGAATTTTTTGGACTCGCGATTATTGAAATTGTACTTGCTGAACTCGTATTTGATGAGCATTCTTATATCTCCTATTCACTGGTTCTTGTTTTCGTAAGCTACACAATCCTCTTTGTTTGATACTTTCGAATGTTTGGTGAATTTCTTTCGTTGTGATTGTGAATATGAATTTGGCAGTTACAGAAATTTGAAAGCAACAAGTTTGTTTACACATGTAATGCCAAAATACTTCAAACAAAGATCTACCCTTCTTTCGTTATTAGGAGGGAAATGGTGTTCTAATTTAGGAACCAGAACTGGATGCACATATATTTTGGTTTGGGCTTGCGACGAGGTGTGTTGATGTGTTAGTAGAGATGTGATTAGACGAGACATGATATGTTTTAATGTTTAAGTAGATGTGGTGTATCGCGTGGTGGAACGGGACCAGCTGCCTCCTCTCCTCTTATTACCATTAGTAGTTAGTGTTATTATCAAGTAGTCACATCTTGCTATGTTGTCAAATTTTTTCTTGCAACCTCCAAAATATTTTGCTTAAGTTGGAGGTGTATGAGAAACAATCTCTACCTCACAAAAGCAGGTAGGGGTAAGATCTATTTATATTCTATCTTTCTTCAATTCTATTTATAGAATTACACTAGATTTGTTATTGTAGAATTCTGTGGGCAACTAAAAGCAACCTTGGGCTTGGGGACGCATGAAGCACACTAGCATTTGAGTTTTCCTTTTTAAATGGTAAATAACACTTGTAACTCCAAAAAGAAATACTTTGTGGTTTTAACTATTTTTGTGCATTTGATAGCATGATAGTATATATACGCTCTGATAGTATCAAGAAAGAAGAGACAATGTTTTAGTGAAACTTCTTGGTAACATTAAAGTAATAATATACTCTGATGGTATCAAAGAGGAAAAAATTGCTTGATACCATTAGCGAATATAAATACCATCAAAATTTAGAGTTTAATAAATGAATCTGTGACTTTATAATAGGATTGCAATTTTAATAATTTTCTCTTAATTATTTTTTTAAAAAAGAGTTTAATCTTATATGACACCGACAGGGTATCTATATATTAGCGGAGTATCACAGATGATTAAACTCGGTTCCTTATGACACCACTATGGTATCATATACCGACAGAATATCACAGAGAAGCGATGTTAACATCATGCTATGATGTCATACGTGAAATAAGAAAAGAGAATGTGGGATAAATGGATAAATAATTTGGATTGAGTTCATTTTTTGATAGATTGTTTTACAGTTAGATCCATTTTGTGTAATTTCCCAAACGTGTAACTAAACAGAAAAAGTTAATCAAGTTAAAAGAGAGTGATAATTATGCAATTATATTGAAAAATATAACTTATTTGCCTGCTAAAATTGGCAAACGTTTCATTTTAACACCACAAGGAAAGTTGTTACTAAACACATCCATCATAGAGTACCTATAAGACATGATCCTAGAAGGAAGGTATGATTGTCGAGGATTAGGATAGAAGATTATTAGATAGTATCACATGTTGTCGTATTTCTAGTATTATGATTATGTTTTAGGTATTATAGAGTTTCTTTTCCTCCAATATGTGTGTATTATAATCTTAATACACACATGATAAAAATCTTAAAAATAGAATGATTTTCAGTGTGGTGGTGGTGAAGGTGACTTGTAGTAATATGGTGGTGGTGGTGAAGGTGATGGTGGAGGAGGTGACTTGTAATCTGGTGGAGGTGGTGGAGATTTGTATACATATGGTGGTGGTGGAGAGGGCGACGGAGGTGGTGGAGACTTATATACGTATGGTGGTGGTGGAGATGGTGAAGGAGGAGGTGGAGACGTATATACATTTGGAGGTGGTGGAGACGGAGAAGGAGAAGGTGATTTATAGACATATGGTGGCAGCGGAGAAGGTGATGGAGGAGGTGGAGATTTGTACACATAAGGTGGTGGTGGAGAAGGAGAAGGAGGTGGTGGTGACTTGTACTCATACGTCGGAGGTGGAGGAGAAGAATATACATAAGAGTCACCTGAAACTACATTTGCAACCGCCAATACGGCCAACAACTGCATATCCTGGAAGGAGAAGGAGGTGGTGGCGACTTATATGTCGGAGGTGGAGGAAAATAATATACATAAGAGTCACCTGAAACTACATTTGCAACCGCCAATACGGCCAACACCACTAAGATCAGCCGCAAACGACCATAAATCTTACAATTATTTGTGGTTTTCTATTAAAAAAAATAATTATTCATTATGTGGCATTAATTTTTTTAAATAACTTTTGCATAACATCATGGTATATTATGAGGTGGATGATATACTGCTTTACTTTTAATCGAAGATTTCAAATTCATATTCTAAGAATGAAAAAATATGCATTGAAAATTTGAATTAATTGAGCTGGTAAATTCCTTATCGGTGATTATAATAAAAAAATAGAAATCTTAATTTTAAAATACAATAATTTATAAAATTATCTTATAAATCGTAGATTACAAAATTAATTTAGAATAGGGCATTTCCCTTGAGATTGAAATTGTCAACAATTACAAGTAGAAGTAAGTACTCTCAATGCTATAAATAAGATTGATAATTATTTAATTTGATATTATATCTTTATAGTTCATTTCTGAATTATTTATAAATTAATATCTGTCATTTTCATGCAATACCATATTGGTTTAGTTTCATTGCTTGTGGAGACTTGGTATGACATGAACCAATCACAAATAAAAATATAGCCATCGTAGGTAGGGAGCGTTTTATTCTTTAATATGAAATTCTTTAGCTAGTGAAATTAAATTGGGCTTGCTACAAGATCAGATCAAGCAATTAAAGTGATATTATTTTCAATCCGTTTGCTACGTTCCAGGTACCAAGTAACTCGTTCAGATCTATTTTAAATTTTCAGTTGTAGTGAAATGAAATATAGGGAACTCTTCATCTAAGTGATTTATTTGACGAATCAATTCTCTAGACTCGTATTCAAAACCCCTAGTTAAGAAAGATGAGACCTAATTTTTGTCTATTAGATTAATTTTTTTCAATTAAAATATATGATCTCAAAGTAGAAAAAAATTATTTTTAATAACAATGAAGGATAGTTTATATTATCTCGATAGGAAACAGTCCAATCTTTTCCCGCATCAGTGCAATATGAAAGTCCTTTAGGATTCCTTAGAATACGAATGAGATTTTAAAAAAAAATGTTCTGTTAACGCTCAAGTAGAAGAAGGAATACTTAAATGAGAAGATTATTACTAGTAAAAATTTTATTAGTAATACTAAAACATGAACCAGATGTGACAACAAAATCATTTTGATATTTTAAACCACAGAAATAAAAATCCACCTTATTAAACGTAATATACTATAGTTTTTTAAATATATGCTCATGCATGTGTAAGCTATAACAATCATGTAGAAAATGAGATCTTGAAAAAGAATTGTTAATCTTTACTTATGCTTGTTGAACACAACAAATGCCTGGTGAAATATTTGATGTGCACGTACATAACATATACATGTAAAGTCGAGTTAGTTTTAACACATATATAAAAGAATTTTTTATCATGATTTGTGCATCATAAAATGAAATCTTGGGAAGATGGATAAGTTGTTTCCCACTCGTACACTAACATTACAAATAAAAAATTCATCTATATATGTATCATCAATAAAATTTCTGGTTTATAAGTAATTTTCATTTGAGAAGGGTACGTACAAACTGTGCCATCAATGTAGGACATATTCTTTCCATACCATTTCACGAGACATGTTTGGTTGAATACAAAAGTTAAGAGAGAAAGAAAAGCATTTGAAATTTGTGATATAAAACAAGTCACACAAAGACGTTTGCATCACTCATTGCTTCCTTTTCATACTCGAGGTGAACTCCCCAGCATATAGCTCTCCTATTCTCACATGGGTACTGTTCAGATAGCTCCAACATGTAATAATCATTTGGGTTCTTCCCTTCTTTATTCCCAGAAGCAGATTCAAACGGTATATAGAAGCAAAAAATGAGATCTGCCTCTGGATATGCAGGGATGTTATAACTGAAGGAGTATATTCTTTCAGGGTCAGATTTGCAGACCAATGTAGCTACTAATCCTTCGTTCAGTGTAGTAGGACCGTAACTTATCCAAAAACCCATGAATTTATCGGTATACCAAGATGGGTTCAAATCAATCGAGATCTCTTTTTGATTTATGAACTGATAATCAAACAACTTTGGAATTCTGACTCCAGGAAAGGAAATGAAAAAAATCATACCTCTGATTGAAGTCACGCTGCATGCATATCCTGCGATAATGCTCTAGGAACTCATTAACTTGTTCAGTTGAGACAGCTCCATAGTCGGATATCGAGAGGAGACACAGCTCAAGACAACAAACTGCAAGATCTCTGATGCTCTTCAAGGCAAAATGATAATCTGCAAATAGCTCCCCTAAATTAGGAGGTAGCTCTCCTGACAATTCATTAAGATTCCGACAGAATTGTATGTTCAGGTGATAAAGCTGTGA
>DF359054.1:86160-97595 GCA_000787875.1 Solanum virginianum
CGCCATCTTGATGATGCATAGCTTTTTGAAAATATTACGACCGCGAATCTGGCCACTTCTATGGCTTTCAAAAGTTCATCAGAAATTGGTTTTCCTGTTTCTAGTCGCTCATCGTCTTTAAAAGTGTGGATCCCTCTTTGTTGTAGAGCATTATAGAGATGACTCACAATATTTCGACGTGTATCTTGACCTCTAAAACTCAAAAAGACATCGTACTTGCAAATTTTGGAAGAAGAAGCTTGAGACATTGTTGAAGAATATTACTATAACTAACAAGGCAATTCTTCAGCTTTGGGTGTATGGTGAGAATTTGGTCTATATGAAACTTCCAATCATCTTCCTATCTGTTAGTGGCGAACATTTCCACACGTCTCTGCAACTTCTTTATGAAAGTCCCCATCAACAAACACAAAGAAAAAGAAAGTCTNATATATAAAAACATTGGTAGTGCTCCACTTGGAGCTAGTGGATGCTATTCCACTTGTTTTGGCCGGTGCATTATTTTATTATTATTATTATTTTGTCCATTTCTATAATACCAACTTTGATTAAAGAATTTATAAGTTGAGCCTCCACAATGTCCAACAATATACTACCATCTGCCTATATATATATATATCAGGGAATAACGCAAGAGGGAGATATAGATAAGGCAGAAAAATATTGAGTTTCAGGGAGGTGTTAATTATTTTGTATAGCTTTGAAACTAATTGTGTAGAGCTTCGATAATTTTATCCTTGTAAGCTCTTATTTTTTAAATTTATTATAATAATTTAATTTATATAAATAAGTTTATTTTCGTGTATTTTTAGGTACTTCATTATGAGAATTTTATTTATAAGGATTTTTACTAATTAAAAATTATATTATTTGAAGGATTTAAGATTTTATCCTGCACTTGAAGTTTTGAAAATTAATAACGAAATAGGTTGGTCTTGGGGTCTAGGATAGACATATAGTAATATGTGTATTGTGAGTTGTAAAAATCTTATGGTAATAATTTATTTGACTAGATCGTGGTGCTACGGATCCCATTCAAAAAGAAAAGGTTAAAGTGTTAGATTGATCATAATTTGACTAAGGCAAGTGAATTTTCTAAACTTTGTAATTCTCGTAGAATTTTCAATTTTCCTTTCTTCTGTGTGAATGTTGTTGGGGTTAAGTGGACTTTCTAAACTTTGTAATTCATGTAGAATTCTCAAAATTTCCTTTCTTCTATGTGGCACAGTGATTATCTATTATTGAAATCAAAGTGATACTTATTTTTAGGTGTGAATGTTGTTGAAGTTGTGATGATATGAAGATTGAGGCTATTGAAATATTTATGGTATTGAGCTAACTATGGTTAATTTGAGATATATGCTTCGTATGAGCATCCTGCACATTTCATGACTATTGTGCATTTATTATGTGTTTGCTGGATGATCCAAGAAAAGAAACGAAAAATAAAAGAAAAAAATGTAATATTTCGAGGGTCGTGGTGCACGCCGCATCGGATACATGGTCCATGTGTGGCTCCCATGGAGGCATGTTTATGATCAACAGATGTGTATCACTAGGACAAACATGCATCACGATTATTTGACATTGCATCGCATTATTTGCATCTCACGACATTCATTTCATCCTATAATGTTTCGGCTTGTTATGATTATGTGGAATACTATCGAGATGGAACAATTGTTATATTATCAGACTTATTTAAGACTTTTCATGACTAGTTCTTGACACATAATGTTCTGGCTTGTTATGATTACGTGGAATTCTATTGAGATGGAATAGTTGTTATATTATTTGACTTATTTATGACTTTACATGATTAGCTCTTAATATGGATTTATTGATATTTGAGAAATTAATGTGAACTTGATAAATTGTGGAATTTGCCCTGTGACTTGAAAAGAGGATAATGATTAATGATGTATTATATCTTGTTGGGCTGACTAATTTTCTACGCAGGTTGTAGTTGCGGAGGTAGGATGGAATGAAAAGAGTTTGTGTATTCTATTGGACTTACTTTGTTTAGTTAGTTGACTTGCTGGGTATCGCGTGGTATTTGGTACTCCTCCTTGCTATATTTTTGTAGGTTGTAAGCCCGGACAGTGAATAGTATTTTCCTTGATCCTCCGAGCTTTCCCAGGAGACGTAGAGAGGTAGCTGTCGATATCTGGCTAACTCTCTTGTTCCTATTTCGTTTGTACTTGTTCTATTTTAGAAGTAGGACAATTTGGACTTGTATTTTGTTTGATTTTCTGTATTGCTAGTGACTTGTACGCATGACAACCAATCCTTCGGGTGGTATTTAAGTTTATGAAAATTCTCAACTTTAGATATTTACCCTAGTTAATTTCTTCCGCGCAATATTTTATTATCCCTTTAGTTAAGGTTGACTTGATCTGGTGGGATTGAGCAAGTACAATCACACCAAATTTTTGGATCGTGACAAACAGGTATATGGTGAGAAAATATATTTGCTCAATGTTGTGCTGCTTAATATAGAGAAATATTTGAAGGCAAACTTATTTCTTTTCCTCCAATATGTGTGTATTATAATCTTAATACACACATGCTAAAAAACTTGAAAATAGAATGATTTTCAACTAACAGGCAAATTTCTTTTCCTCCAATATGTGTGTATTATAATCTTAATACACACATGCTAAAAAACTTGAAAATAGAATGATTTTCATGCTAAAAAACTTAAAAGTTGAATGATTTATAGTGTTAAAAATAGAATGATTTTCATGCTAAAAACCTTAAAAAAAAGTCAAACCATCAACTTCAAATTTCAGATCCATCTAACAAGCAAATAAGAGTTGAACATGTGTCCATTAATACTCCCACACGTTTTATTTAAAATTCTGAATCTTCCTCGGAACGTCATGACTAGCAGGCATATAATTTTTAAATATTTATGGTGAGATATATGTGCTATGATAGATTCAAAATCTAAACTAGTCAATTCTAAAATATTAATTCTTGATAATTTTGCATCACATTGGATTAGTCATGAAAGTGAAAACTTACTAATAAATCAACATGAATATGAAGTTTAAAAAATGGTGACATGTTTGCAAAGGGAACAAGACAAAACAATGAAAAGAACAAAGTTCATCTTTTTTATTGATATGGTGCATAAAGCACATGAAGATACAGAAAACAAGTTGTTATAACTAATGTAAAATGAATAAATTAAAGCCTTTGAAATATCAAAAGTCAGATACACCTCAAAGGACCACTAACAAATTAATTAAGTCGTTGAAGCCACTTCCTCCAAGAAGATACAATAATAACAATGTGCAAGAAGGCCTCAAGAGAAGGAGGAACAAATTTCTCCATGTCTAAGCTGTCTTTAGAACTTAGTAATGGGTCGTCGGAGGCGGTGGAGAGGCGTAAATGTATACTGGTGGAGGAGGTGATTTCACGGGTGGAGGAGGTGAGTTGTAGTAGTAGGGGCGAGGAGGAGATTTTATTGGTGGAGGTGGAGAGTGGTAGTAGTATGGAGGTGGAGTAGAAGGTGACGGTGGAAGAGGTGACTTGTAGTAGTAAGGTGGAGGTGGTGACGGAGATGGTGGAGGAGGAGATTTGTAATAGTAGGGTGGTGGAGGAGATGGCGATGGGGGTGGTGGTGACTTGTAGTAGTATGGTGGAGGGGGAGAAGGCAATGGTGGGGGTGGGGACTTGTAGTAGTATGGTGGTGGAGGAGATGGCGATGGGGGTGGTGGTGACTTGTAGTAGTATGGTGGAGGGGGAGAAGGCGATGGTGGTGGAGGAGACTTGTAGTAGTATGGTGGAGGGGGAGAAGGCAATGGTGGAGGTGGGGACTTGTAGTAGTATGGTGGTGGAGGAGATGGCGATGGTGGGGGTGGGGACTTGTAGTAGTATGGTGGTGGAGGAGATGACGATGGTGGTGATGGAGACTTATAGTAGTATGGTTGAGGTGGGGATGGGGATGGAGGGGGAGGAGATTTATAATAGTAAGGATGCGGGGGAGAGGGTGATGGTGGTGGTGGGGACTTGTAGTAGTAAGGTGGGGGTGGTGATGGGGATGGTGGGGGAGGAGATTTGTAATAGTAAGGAGGTGGCTGTGATGGCGATGGTGGTGGTGGTGATTTATAGTAGTATACAGGTGCAGGTTTTGGTGATGGTGGTGGAGGAGACTTATAGTAGTAATGAGGTGGGGGAGAAGGTGACGGTGGTGGTGGTGATTTATAATAGTACACAGGTGCAGGTGTTGGTGATGGTGGTGATTTATAATAGTATATCGGTGTAGGTTTTGCTGATGGTGGCGGTGGAGATTTGTAATAATAATGTGGTGGAGACTTAGTCGGTGGTGGTGGAGATTTGTAATAGTAAGCAGGTGGTGGTGGAGACTTATAAACGTATGTTGGGGTTGGAGGAGGTGGTGACTTGTACACATAAGTCGGTGATGGAGGTGGTGGAGATTTATAATAGTATGGAGCACGTGTATGCTTTGGCTTTGTGCATTTCACATAAGTCGTCGTAGAACCATAAGCAAATGGTTTTGCATAGAGGACAACTTCATATTTATTCTTTGACTTCACTTTGAGGTTAGCACCCTTAATTCCCCAATGAAGGTTTGTAGGAATGCTACATTCTGAGTCCTTTGGAGCATTGTGAAGTTTAGCCTTGCAAGCCTTTGCTCCATATTTGCGATATTCGAATCCTTCAACTGTGATGCTAAATTTGCCATTGTTCTTTGTAGTACCATAACTCACAATTTCCTTGTCTCCAGCCTTGCAAGTTACCTCAACAACAGCACCTAATTCACAGAAAGAAGAAATGTTACTCAACTAATATAATTGAATTGTATGTTATTACTTTTCAGAATTTACATCACAGGTTACCATCTGTTATTCATTCATAGGTTGCATATTGAACTTCTTAAAAACTTAATGATGAATAGTACAACATAAAGAATATAAGATCTGTACCTTTGAGGTGCTTCTTAGCATGAGACTTTTCTGGGTATTTTTTGTCATAGCATCTAAAACAGTAAACTTTTCCAACAACCTTGACCACAAAGTGATGATGTGGAGAATAATAGTGAGTAGGTGGTGGTGGGGAAGTGTAGTAATGTGGAGGAGGAGGCGACTTAGCTGGTGGTGGTGGTGAAGTGTAGTAGTATGGTGGAGGAGGTGACTTAATTGGCGGTGGTGGAGAAGTGTAGTCATATGGTGGAGGAAGAGATTTCTTGGGTGGTGGAGGAGAGTTGTAGTAGTACGGTGGAGGAGTCGACTTAGCTGTTGGTGGTGGTGAAGTATAGTGATAGGGTGGAGGAGGTGATTTCTTTGTTGGTGGAGGAGAATTGTAGTAGTATTTTGGAGGAGTAGACTTCTTCGGGGGTGGTGGAGAATTGTAGTAATATGGTGGTGGAGGCGATTTCTTGGGTGGAGGTGGGGAGTTGTAGTAGTAAGGTGGAGGCGGTGAAGACTTAGGAGGCGGTGGAGACTTATAGTAGTAGGGTGGTGGAGGTGATGGTGATGGTGGTGGAGGAGATTTGTAATAGTAAGGTGGTGGTGGGGAAGGTGAAGGAGGTGGTGGAGATTTGTAGTAGTATGGCGGAGGTGGTGATGGTTTGGGTGGTGGTGGAGATTTGTAATAATATGGTGGCGGGGGTGATGGTGAAGGTGGTGGAGGAGATTTATAGTAGTATGGTGGTGGTGGTGAAGGTGATGGTGGAGGAGGTGACTTGTAGTAATATGGTGGTGGTGGTGAAGGTGATGGTGGAGGAGGTGACTTGTAGTTATATGGTGGAGGTGGTGATGGTGAAGGAGGTGGTGGAGATTTGTATACATATGGTGGTGGTGGAGAGGGCGACGGAGGTGGTGGAGACTTATATACATATGGTGGTGGTGGAGATGGTGAAGGAGGAGGTGGAGACATATATACATATGGTGGCGGTGGAGACGGAGAAGGAGGAGGTGATTTATAGACATATGGTGGGGGCGGAGAAGGTGATGGAGGAGGTGGAGATTTGTACACATAAGGTGGTGGTGGAGAAGGAAAAGGAGGTGGTGGTGACTTGTACTCATACGTCGGAGGTGGAGGAGAAGAATATACATAAGAGTCACCTGAAACTACATTTGCAACCGCCAATACGGCCAACACCACTAAGATCAGCCGCAAACGACGACCCCTAGTGGGGCCGCCACCGTTAAACTTCATATTCGCCGGAAAACACCACCACCAACCCCTCAAATATGGCTACAAAAATCTCCAAAAACTTGAAGAGTTGAAAAAAAAAGGCTTTATTGTTTTAGTTGAGAAGTGATGAATTTAGTTGATTGAATGTGCTAAATATTTATAGTAACATTTTATGAGAACTAGTAGCTTGTATAGAGTTGTCACCAAGTGACCACTTCAATTAATCTAATTGTTAATTAAAGATTGAAAATATTAAGAATTCTAAACAGCTAAATTAATTTTTCATTTTTTTCTTTTTAAAGTCCATAACTAGATCACTTCCATTCTACTTTCTTTAACAAGTAAATATAAACATATCATAAATTGGTTTAAGGCAAGTAAATGCTAATTTAAAATCATTTCCACTTCTCTTGCATTTTTTGAACTCTTTATTTTGTCTCATATAGAGTGACATCTTACAATTATTTGTGGTTTTCTATTTAAAAAAATAATTATTCATCATGTGGCATTAATTTTTTTGAAATAACTTTTGCATAACATCATGGTATATTATGAGGTGGATGAGATACTGCTTTACTTTTAATCGAAGATTTCGAATTCATATTCCAAGAATGAAAAAATATGCATTGGAAATTTGAATTAATTAAGCTAGTAAGTTCCTTATCGATGATAGAAATCTTAATTTTAAAATACAATAATTTACAAAATTATCTTATAAATTGTAGATTACAAAATTAATTTAGAATATGACATTTCCCTTGAGATTGAAATTGTCAACAATTACGAGTAGAAGTAAGTACTCTCAATGCTATAAATAAGATTGATAATTATTTAATTTGATATTATATCTTTATAGTTAATTTCTCTGTCATTTTCATGCAATACCATATTGGTAGGAAGCGTTTTATTCTTTAATATGAAATGAAATTTTTAAGTGCGAATGTGATTTAATCAAACTCCAAAACATATATCGAAACCAAATATAGGGTAAAAAGAACCCAAAAAATAAAATAAACTACTAGATCATGTTTGTTTTTCTTAATTACACATTTCTATGTAATTAATTAGAGAATATTTCTATCATTTTTGTTTAATTACAAAGAATATTGGATATTTGTTCTGACATATACTAATTTAAAATTACAAGCCGACATAAGTTCAATTATTTCTTTTAGTTGACTTTAATTTCCTCCCAAATTGTTACTTTCTTTTTTATTATTTTTAATGAGGATAATTATAGATAAATTTTGGTTTTGATCTTTTGTAATATTGGACTAAACACATTTGACTTTTGATAAATTAAAAAGTGCATTTTTATACCTTTATGTATGAAAATAGTACGCGATATTTAAACTATTTTCAAAACTATATTATTTTTGAAATTTAGAGTAGCAATACAAATTTAAAATAATGCATCGATAATTGAATGAGGTAATTTTTCCATCATATATCAATTGATTGAACGAGGATCAAAATAAGAATTTATCGATATTTGAGGAACTATTAGTGCTAATTACCCCTTTTAATGTTATGTAATGGGATTAAAAAATGAATGATTAATTTTTCAAACATATATAAATTTTACATATTTTGTAACTATTTTACTTTTTTCCCCCTTATATTTTCGTTGTAATAATATTTGAAAATGCATGTGAATTCTCAATGATGAGATCAACTACATGTGGAGGCAATACTTATAATCTTTTTGCAGCTTTTTATTGGTCCAATGTTGAATTTTTATCCTTTTAGGGTGCATTATGATGGAAAATTTTATATAGTTTATTTTTAAATTTTTGATGTCCAAAAGTATATATTTTTTTGCGATAAGTTTGATATTTGAATGTCAGAAAATATTTTTTTTTCTTGTGATAAGAGAATAGGATTGTTTTCAGTTTTAGACGAAAGTCATTTTTCTTCACAATTATAACGATTGTGAATTCTCAAACATAATTTTATTGAGTACTTGGTAAATATTGATGAATTTTGCATGTGGAAAATAGTCGTTGTTATGAACCTATATATCATAAGGGACCAAATTGATCTTATTGATTTGTGCACAAACTAACAACATACAATTTAATTAGTAAGAATGAATAAGATGAGGATATCCTCAATTATTTAAACAATAGATTAAGAAGAAATAAACACTATGAAGTATTGTCCCGTTGACTTTTGAATTTTCATCTCAAGAAGCCATGATCATTTATCTTGTGTTTCAAACTAAAATCCGAAAATAAACAACCAAAAGAAAATTAGAGCCTTAATTCAAAGAAAAGAAGTAGAAAAAAATTTATCTATGAAAAAAAGAAACAATTCAACCGTCAACAAATTTGGCCCATAAAATCTAGCAGGCAAGCATCCACTCTCCTACCCCACCGGGCCACTTGGGATTCTTGTCGGACTCGTTACAGGCCACTCGTATGATTTTTTGAGAAAGTTGAACCGAAGACCCCGGCAACGTCAGAATCCGTAGGCTAACACCCACAGAAAAGTACCAAAATCACATGTTTCCTGTTTCTACTGAAATACAATAATATATATATATTCTTTGACATTGAATTGCTTCAACAACTCCATTGTATTTTGTAAAATACTTCAAAAGTAAGTTTGATCATTTAATTTATTTTGAGATCTTATTAATTAATTTCACTTCCTGAACTAAGTTATTAAAATCAATTTCTGTCGTTTTCAATTAATACCAATTCTTTATACTTAATTTTTTTGAGACTCGGCATGCACTACTACTAATTTAAAAGAAGTACAAATCCGTACTTTAGGTATTCCATACTTTTTTTTATTAATACACAATTGTAAAATTAAAGTTTTTTTGTTATTTTTATATTAGGGTTTAAGAAATTAAAATATGTATTGACAAAGTAAAAAAAAAAAATCTACGTAACGCGAACTCAGAATAATCGAGCTCCATGGAGAAGTCCTTCACAAGGAGAGCTTCCCCAAAATAGACCCTACGTTGTGCGAATTCAAAGTAATCAAGCTCCAATACGAGCACCGAATACCAAATATGCAACCAAAAGAAAATTGTTTATTATAAGAGAAAATGATTGCCACTATATATTTCAAACAAAACATAAATTCATTTATTTATTTAGTTGACTTTGCTCCAATACAAACAAATCACATTTATTTATTCTTTTTTAAAAAGTTAAATGTTTTAGTATTTCGTTAATCAATTGTCAAATTCTAATTATATCGTGAAAGAATATTAGATGTGGATTGATTAACTTTCTATACACAATATTTATAAAAAATTAAAACTTGTAATTAAATTTTAAATCGTGACTCCATCTTTTCTTGTATAACTATATATTATAGCATTAATAGTTGTAATTATTTTAAACGGCAATGAATTTCGTCCAAGGCTAAATACAGGTGAGAAATCAATAGCAAATGAGTACCACAAAGGAAAGATGAAAAGGACTTTGAAACAAGAGTTAAAAAGTACCTAACATTGTCGAGAAGAAAATGAATAGAGATTTGCAATGCGCCCCAATCGGATGTGAAACGGTGATGAGCCAATCCGTCATCTTTTGATCGTGTTGAAAAATATAAGAACATGAAATTTAGTAAACATGTTTCGATGAACGCAACATATTAGAGATTTACATATTTCGATGAACGTAACAAAATGCAATACTTATTAGACAATGAACTTCGAAAATATGAAATTTAGTAAACATGTTTCGATGAACGCAACATATTAGAGATTTACATATTTCGATGAACGTAACAAAATGCAATACTTATTAGACAATGAACTTCGAAAATATGAAATTTAGTAAACATGTTTCGATGAAGTCATCCTTATTCTTAAGTGTCACACATCACACATTTTCCTTGCCCAAAAAGGAAAAGAGTCAAAGGGGTTCGATATTATTTTTATCTTTTTGATAACGTATAATTTTATGACGAAGGAAATCCAGACCATCCATCAAAGTTTATAAAAGCTCATTTTATCCCAACAAACAATTATTCTCTTATTTAAGATAGGGAATCTACATATTAGAAGGTGCTTCTGACATGTTATGTATATATTAACTAATAGTTGTCTTCTACACCATATTAGCTATGGAAATCCAAAATTTGGGGTGGATACACCATATTAGCTATGAGTTCAGCATTAACCTGATAATTTCGGCTCAAATTAAACGCCAAAAATACAAACTTCTCCACAAAGAATTAAAATCTCGATATCTTGGCAGATTGCCTGAGTTTCAAACCTGCAAATTAGTTGGATGGAATAGATAAGTTCTTTGTTAAATTAACTAAACAAGTAAAGACTTCTTGAATCGTTTTATACATACGTACAAATGCTGAACTTTAGCCCAATGACTCAAATAGTCGATAAGATGAATAGCATTTCCAACCTATAAAATTCAAATATTGAATCTGTCCGTTTCCAAAGTCAACCACACTACAACTTGGGGCTGCTAACAGACAGACAAAAAGACCAAATAATTGTATGATCTCACTGTTCATAAGATTCTTCCATGTGGCAACATGTAAAGGGTAACCAAAAAGATGTCAAGAAAGTGGAAATATTAAAATTATCAATCAATCTCTTTGCACATTCATATGTTGTTTCTTATTTTCAATGTAGCAGGTAACAAACTACTTGTAATAAAGATAATGTGGAAATATTCAAAGTGATAAAAAGATGGACTTTGATACTATGTTGTTCGTACTCTTCAAAAATGTCGACGAGTGTGTGTCGGATCCTCCGAAAATAGGTATTTTTGAAGGATTCGACACGGGTGCGGCAATATTTTTAGAGAGTCCAAACAACTTAGCATTGATAAATAAGATGAAAAACTTGTAGATCCAGCTGTTAAGAGAGTTGTTAATGTTTATTTATACTTTGATTATGAATCAGAACAATTGAATTGGTCCTTTAGACAGCTCTTTACCAACAACTATTTTATCAAGAAATTTTACTATAAATACATTGGCCAATGAATCCAAAAAAGGCATCACTTCTCAACTGAAAAACTAAAAGTTCTCTCCTTTCTTCTTTCCCTAACTAGCTAAACACATTTTGGAGGGCAGGGGGTGTAACTTTCGGGCGAAATGAGGCTTCATAGTGGCGGCCCTACCAAGGGTCGTCAGTATTTGCCACAAATCTTAGTGGCATTGGCCATATTGGCTGTTGCTAATGTAGTGTCAGCAGACCCTTATGTATACTCTTCTCCACCACCTCCAACATATAAGTCGCCTCCTCCTCCTTCTCCTTCTCCACCACCACCTTATGT